>JAVYIG010008387.1:0-89900 GCA_035222895.1 Strongylocentrotus droebachiensis
CGAACTATCGAGAAGTCTGCATAATTTTGGACTGATACTTCAGTTTGAGGTGCAGGACTACTAAGCTAGAGACGATACTGAGCGACGACGTCGACATCAAAGCCCTAAACGAAGTCACGAAGTGACGGTAGTGAGGAAAATCCGCACGCAAAGTGTATGCGATTTTCATTCACTACCGTCACTTCGTTAAAATAGGGACAAATTGTTCAAATAATGGGGCATGATTTAAAATTTGTTATGTGTCTTATCTGTTTTGTGTCAATTTTCTTATCTTTTGGGGGATCTGAGACATTTACTGTTAGATAACTTCACACAACAGGCGCGCGCCAGCCCGCAACCCACTCCAGCAAAGCATAGAGAGTCAATGCTAATGCGTATTGACCTCTAGCCACTATGAACATGACAGACAAAGAAAGCGAGGACAAAATATACAGTTCTCAGGTAGACAAAGGAACATCCCTTCACTGCTATATATGTAAAAAGGTGAATATGCATGTGACACCTGTTCTACACATTTTTACATAATAGCAGTGAAGGGATGTTCCTTTGTGTACCTGAGAAACTGTATATTTTGTCATTCTGCTGTAAGGCAGGTTAGGCCCAAAAAAAAATTGTTGGTTGTCCTCGATTGATTTTCTGAAGTAGGGGCGGGCGGGCGGATTTTTTTTTTTTTTTTTTTTTTTTTTTTTTTTTAAACTGCATTTTTTGCGTCTTTTTTTTTTTTTTTTTTTTTTCTTCCCCCATTTTTTTTTTTTTTAGTTCTTTTTTTTCCATTAAAAAAAAATAATTGAGATTGTCAAGCATTTAAACAAACAAAGTCTATAAAACACTTTAATATGGTAAAAGACTAGTTTAATGTACAATGAATATCAAGACCAACACAGAAAGTATTTTGGGCTTTGAAATGCAGCACCTTTTAAATCTCCATTGTACTACTTATAGCTGCTTGCGCCCTCTATGTAGCCAACAATGCCTAATCGGTGACCATTGTTCCCCAATGATCCTCTCTATCCTATATTAAAGGTAATACAAAGTGTTGGTATGGGGTCATAGATTTGGTTCAAATGAACATATTGGAAGCATATGCGATCCTACAATATTAAGTGATCGTTGTCGCGGTCGAAATCGACTCTAAAGTTATGAAATTTTGAATAACAAACAATTTATGTTGAATAGCTCCCTCTCAAGGTCAAGATATTAATTAAGTTATAAAACAATGTTTATTGACTAAAATCGGACCGATAAGCTATTCTCGTTCGGAAATTATATACCACAACTACATACTCTGACATTTTATTGGTCGCAGCTACCATTGTACGGCCGTAGGAGCTATTTGAAATTTATCAAAAATTTACCGGGAGCACCGGTAAATCTTTATATTTGATTTTTCTCGAAAGCAGAAATGTTTTAGGGGCTAACATTTCTAGTGTTTTTAATTCATCCACAGGGGCATCTAAATATATCAAAATTGTAAAGAATCACTATCCACCCAATTTTCAAAATTTCCCAAAACTTTGAAATACCTTTAACTGAGAGCTGATTTAATGAGATAACCACCTGTCCAGTGACCTTGCAGGGTGGTCTAATCCCTCCTGTAAACTAGTACAGATGGGCTTTAAAATGAGTTTAAGAATGCTCAGAACCTGATTTGAATGAACGGCATTTTTGACATAGAAAAATAAAAATGGCAAGTTTAATAAATACCTAATTGCGCACTAAAAAGACAAAACTGGCAACGGGACGCATTTTGATCCTTGCAAATGCATAAAATGGTATGTTTGGCATTTAAGATTGCTCCCCCCCCCCCCCCCCCCCCCCAAAAAAAAAAAAAAAAAAAAAAAAATGAATAAAGAAAGAAAAAAAATGAATTAAAAAAAAAAAAAATATTAAAAAAAAAAAAAAAAATGCGAGCGGCCCGAAAATGTGGAGCGGGCGGTCGAGGACAACCAAATGATTTTTTTTTTTTTGGCCTTATTATTAGACCCATACAAAAATATACACACCACACAATATCGCATAGTTGTTGTTGTTTTTTGTTGTAATGGCAATCAGTCAAGACCTGACTATTATCACCAACGCCTTTTCTTTTTAATATTAATTTCTTTCTTTCTCTTTTTTTTTAAATAAGAGTATCAAAAATATAATTTAAATATAGGCTTCTCTCTTTTTTTCTTTTTCTTTTTTTTTCCCCTTAAAATGAAATGAAAGAGAAAATAGATGAAGAAAAAAAAAAATAAATAAATAAAAATACGACAAAATGTAGATTTTTGTATCCTGTAGGCATAGACTCTACACAATCATGTCTATGCGGCAGTAAGCAAAGTTTGACAGTAGACTTACTATTTGAATTTTTAAATTATTCTTTTTAACATCTGTAAGTTGAAAAAAAATGTATTTTACTGCTATTTAGGGCATTAAAAAAAATAAACATGTTTAGCGTCCCCGCCCGCTTCCTTTTTTGGGGGCCGCCTTCTATTTTTTTTTTTTTAAAGAAAAAAAAGGGCCTCTTTCCTATTTTTTGAAAAAACAGGATGCTAAACATGTTTATTTTTTTATTTAGGCCTTAGGTGTCATAAATTGTCACTAAAGTACTGATTTTTAGTGAAATCAGTTGAGTTTTGTACAGTGGTGTGTGTGTGTGAAATGTTGAGAATCAAAAGCACAGCTTTTACTACACAGCCAGGATAGTGATGCTTCTATGTGTGCCCGCAACCCACCATCATAATGTAGTCTAGGGTAGTGCGCCCAGTATTCGGTCAGACAGCCGTTTCAACAGCTGTAACAATTTTAAAAATAATATATGAGCCACGAAACTTGCACAAATCAAGCAGCTGAACAACTTTCTTGTCTCTCAATATTAAATCAGATTTAGGGCCCCGGAAAGATCTCCAACTTAGCTCGAAATTGGTCAGTGTCGCACAACTTTCTGCACTTCCGCGTTCTGTTAGCACACGCGCTAACATGCATAGCCATATGTAGAAGTCTATGGCGAAAACAACTACCTTTGCTGTCGCAATGAATTTAGTATGTGAAGAGGAGCTCTTCCGTGTTTGCTCCATCGCAGCGAATTTGCAAATGATGCACTTGCCGATGTGCAAGAGGTATTTATACGATACCCTTGCCATGCAGAGCGCTCGTCCAGTATTCGGTCAATGCATTGACCATTCAGTGCTTTATCGCGCAATTGTATGAAAATAGTGCGCAAATACGCTTCGCTCCTGGCAACGGAGATACCACGCACTTATCGCGTGACCGAATTATATTCGGCGCGACTGAATTCTGGGCAGAAAAATGCTCCATCTTCTTTCGGAAGTATTTTGCTTATCATTCTATATTTTAAATGACTATAAAATCCTGTTAGAGGATTAAATTTCTTTTCTGTTGATGGGTAGATTGCCAAATAAAAGAGGCAAGAATTCAAAATATTAGCGATTTCCCCTTAAGTGACCGAATACTGGGCGCGCTCTACCCTACTTGTAATATTGTATTGTGCAGCAGCGCAGTTGCTGTGAAACCTGTGAAAAGTGTATACTTATATCAACGTTTTTCCGAAAAATACTCCAAAAATAACAAGAAAACTGACACAAAACGGGTAAAAAACAACCTTTAACTCATGATCTTTATTTAGACATTTAATGAATATTTACTTCATTTTAGGTATGTTTTAGTAGGGTATCTCCACGCCGGAGTTACGGCCTACGGGTCAAATTTTGGATACGTTTCTGAACAAGCGCTGAATTGCTTACATATTCGCTAAATTACTCAACGTTAGCAGTGTCCTATTATTCAAATTATGCGAGGAAAACCGTTTATTTTCTCGACTTAATCTAAATACTGTTGGACACTATTGAGTGACTGCATGACTGACTTCTTTTTTTCTTTGGGAATAACATAGTCTAGGCCTAGACTCTAGATCTAGACTAGATGATAGATACTAGATCTACATGTAGACCTAGTCTAGCCTAGCCTTAAAGGCTCGCTGGAACGGCTCCCATACCAGCGCGCAGAGAAGCATGTCAACAAACCCTAAAATGTGTCCGAAATCACACCTTCCCGCACCTGACCAATACTGGAAATTGACCCCCGGGGGGGGGGGGGGGGGGGGGGGTACTCATGTATATTGGGTATTTCTCCAGGATTTTGGGATTTGCTCCTAAATACTTGAGCCTACATTGTAAATGCCTAAATCTCTCCCATCTCTAATAAACCCGGGGGCCTAAACAATATTGGGGAATCCTTCAGTGATTGCATTTCCTATACTGGGTACTCGTATGGCATAATGCGCGCTAGGTATGGTATCTGCCCGTATAGGGGTAGTACCCCCGGGAACTTGTAGTGCTTCGCGCGCTGAAAATGATATGATCGGCAGCTATACCCTGCGTACCCTCTGCCAAGCAGCCACGCCGGGCAGCAGCGGGGCTCAAGCAGGGAGCTATATAGCCAATGCTTGAGAGCTCGTCTACGGGAACGTTAATTAAAACAGATGCTAGAGGTGCTAGCACAGTATAATTATGTTGCATGGTGTTTCATCTTTATGTGTGTAAACTACTTGTAAACTACATGTAGTATGGTACAGTTTACTAATAAAGAATTTTATCGAGAAACTGCAAAATGATTGGCCATTGTATTATTACACACAAAGGTGCATTACTATCCTGGCACTGTATTAAAAGCTGTGCTATTGTTTCTCAACATTTCAAACACCACTGTACAAAACTCAACCGATTTCATTAAAAATTGGTACTTTAGTGATGATTGATGACACCTAAATAGCAGTAAAATACATTTTTTCAACTTTCTGATGTTAGAAAGAATAATTAAAAAAATCAAATTGTGAGTCCACTGTCAAACTTGCCGATCAACCGCATCGGCATGATTTATGTGCATCTGTGTGTTATGACTTATGAGTGTATTGACTACCGTATTCATGTATTTAAATGCTGCCTATTAACACGTAGTGCAGTGCTAGAGGTCAATAAGCATTAGCGTTGACTCCTCTATATGCCTTTGCTGGAGTGTATTATTACAGCTTAAAAAATGTAATATTTAAAGTTTGAAATCCTTAGACATGGGTCCATTTTTCACAAAAAATCCTTAGACATGGGTACCTATTTACATCAAAAGAACTCTTGGATGTGGGTATGGGTTCGGAGGTCTCAGCCGCACACCCCCGTCCAACTATAATCTCTTCACACACATACTAAATTCATTGCGACAGCATACGTAGTTGTTTCGCAATAGACTTCTACAGGTACATATGGTTATGCATGTTAGCGCATGTGCTAACAGAACCCGGAAGTGCAGAAAGTTGTGCGACATTGACCAATTTCGAGTTAAGTTGGAGATCTTTCTGGGGCCCTATACCTGATTTAATTTTGAGAGTTAAGAAAAGTTGTTCAGCTGCCTGATTTGTGCAAGTTTCGTGGCTCATAATTTTGTTTTAAATATTGTTATAGCTGTTGAAACGGCTGTCTGATTGAATACTGGGAATTGACGAATACCGGGCGCGCTACCCTACATAAATTGAGCTGTAGGGGGTCTATAGGGTACATGAGCATTTGTCTACATCAATACCCACTTCTTAGTTCTTGTAATGGCCAAAATTAAACTAATTGAAGCATTGCCCAGCACAAAACGTGAAACCATTCGGTATAAGGGGTCTGAAAATCAGGCCGTGTCTACTTGTTATGCCTCCGCCACCGAAGGTGGTGCCGGAGGCATCATGTTTTCGGGTTGTACGTCCGTCCGTACGTTCGTCCCGTTTTGACCGTTATCACAATATCTCAAGAACCATTTAAGATTAAAACTTAAGACTCGGGAATAGTATTTATCACCATAGGAAGACGATCTGATTAGATTTTGGAGTACGTAGGTCAAAGGTCACAGGTCACAGAGGTCAACTTATGAAATTCCTTGTATTGAGTTTGTTAGCGCGATATCTCAAGAACCATTTGAGATTTAAACTTCAAACTTAAGGATAGTATGTATCACCATAGGAAGACGATCTGATTAGATTTTGGAGCACGTATGTCAAAGGTCAAGGGTCACAGAGGTCAACTTATGAAATTCCATACATTGAGATTGTTATCGCGATATCTCAAGAACCACTGGAGATGTAAAAACTTCAAACTTAAGGATAGTATGTATCACCATAGGAAGACGATCTGATTAGATTTTGGAGCACGTAGGTCAAAGGTCAAGGGTCACAGAGGTCAACTTATGAAATTCCATCAGGGCGCGACAAACCCGCTTGCCCGACGTCCCGGGGCAACCAAATTGAGCCGTCGGGCAAGTAAATCAAATTATCACTTGCCCGATTCGGGCAAGTGATACTTTTACAGTAATTTCCTAGTGTCCAAGAACTCTACCATTCACCCGTCAACTTCTTACCCGTCGTCAAAATCCAGAAGCAAAAAAGCGATCGTTCCGATTTCGAAAAAACTTCAGACAGCTAGCCAGCTCAGCTAGCTCAGCGCGCATGCAACAGTGACACTTCAAGCCATGAATGCCGCTCCGCCTCCACGCACGGCCGGCCGTGAGCTAGCTAGAGACAGCTAGCGCGATCGTACCAGCTGCGAGCTTATTCGCGCTCTCTCTCTCTAGCTCTGCAGGCCGCACCGACAGGCCTTTGCTATTCTCTGATTGCCGATTGGTTGAATCACGCCAAATATGACGTCATTATTCTAGGGAAATGAACACGTGCGAATCGGAATGGAATAAACAACAGGGATTTTCTAGTAAGTACAAAAAGTCAAATGTTTGATATTTATTCATAATGACTGTTAATGATTGTGAACATATTATTTAAAACTCGCTGCTCATATAAATCAGATGAATGTTTTTGTCTCGTTTTCAATTTATTACTGCGGTCTCAAGATCCGACCGAGCGAGTCATTTTGATAATAGTATCGAGACCCCCAGAATATAAGCCGTTGTTGTTTTGTTTTCATGGTTTTAGCGACGTTGTTTAGTCTAGTTTTCGCATACTTATCCGAGATTTATCGTAAAATATCTTCAATATTATTATTTAGTAAGAATTTACAAATTTTGGCATGATATTTATAGCAGTGAATGATGAAATAAAAGGGGAAGCACCTTGCTTTTATTGTGTGTGATCAAAGTTATGTCTTTCTATAATATAGTAAGTTTTATTGCACTGCCAGGTGACACATGAAAGACACCTTTATTAATCTGCCAATGTAAAGGTACAATTACAACTCAACTGCTGTTCTTGCTTCTATATTATATTATCTTTAAATATCAACATTGAACTTTCTTGCCAGCCTTTGCTGAACAACTCACTTGTTTTATTTATGTGATTATTGCATTTGCTGCAATTGACTTACAGATTATATATGGCCCTGTTGCATAAATTTCAATACACAATCATGTGGAATCCTTGTCATACTGCTGATCATGTGATGTTGCACCATGGTACATGTGGCTACCATTAATGACATGTTTGTATCATATTTTTTACAACTGGGTCATTATGCTTTTTACATGACTGAATATTAAAAACTTAAACCTGCTTGAACCATTCTACCTTGCCGAGATTCATGTGAATCTGATTATTTATGGAGAATCAATAAAATGCGTTTTTTAAACCTTCAACCATCCTTTGTTGACCATTTTCTTTGACATATTAGGTTATTATTCAGTACAGTTACACTGTACATGTATGTGCATTAATTTGCTATCTAAAACACTAACTTATCATTACGAGATAATAAATGCTTTAACCTCGAATCCTTTTTCGCTTTAAAGTTTTGGGCAAGTGGAAATATTGTTTGGGCAAGTAAATTGAAAACCCACTTGCCCGACAGGGCAAGTAGTGAAAAAAATTCTTGTAGCACCCTGTCCATACATTGAGATTGTTATCATAATATCTCAAGAACCACTGGAGATTTAAACTTCAAACTTAATGGTAGTGTGTATCACCATAGGAAGACAATCTGATTAGATTTTGGAGCATGTAGGTCAAAGGTCAAGGGTCACAGAGGTCAACTTATGAAATTCCATACATTGAGATCGTTATCGCGATATCTCAAGAACCACTGGAGAATTTTCACTTCAAACTTAATGATAGTATGTATCACCATATCATAATATCTCAAGAACCACTGGAGATTTAAACTTCAAACTTAATGATAGTGTGTATCACCATAGGAAGACAATCTGATTAGATTTTGGAGCACGTAGGTCAAAGGTCAAGGGTCACAGAGGTCAACTTATGAAATTCCATACATTGAGATTGTTATGTGGACGCATTCTCATTAGAACTGACAGATGGATTACTATTTAACTCAGGAAATCTTGCAGAGCCAATGAACTGAGTAGATTTTAGGGTCATGAGGTCAAAGATCAAAGGGTCATATATGTATATGAGAAATTGCTCGTAATCACGATATTCTGAGAACATGTTAATGGATTACAATTGAACTTGAATTTGAAAAATTTCTTCCGTTTCGGTTTGTAAAATTGCTCTATGACGGAGGCATCATTTTCGACTGCGCGCAGTCGAATTCCATCTAGTTTATGCTAACATGATTTCGAACTAGGGCAGAAGACGAGTGAGAATTTGGGAATAATTTGATTTTATGTAGGGCATCTACATGTATATCCCATTTAAACAAACAAAATACATATCTTTTATTACCGGTAGCTAAAAAAGTTTTCTAAAAAACGGTTTAGAAAAAAAGTTTTTTTAAATGCCAACCTTAGAGTTAAATATTTTGGGGACAGTCGCAACATATTTTTTTTATAACGCCTAATTACAGTCAAGGGTGTTGATACCTATGCCAGGGACAAATGCCTTTATGACCGATGAAGTGCTTTTTAGTTCACCTGGTAGCGGAAAACCTTCATTGACCCTGTCTGGGTTCATTTGCCAGAATATGCGCAGGGGTAGCACTCATGCCTGTGCCAAGTTGGCCTGTACTTGGGGTAGGTTTCTGTCCACATTGAGTGATTCCTCATTTAGCATCTTCATGTTCTCTGTTGCCTCGTGCGTCCGAGCAATGTCTAGGGCCTCATCAAGTGTGAGTTACTCACCATTTGTCCATTTCCAAGGAGGATCCCCCGGACCTTTTTGTACCTAGTCCCAAGGATGGTTTGCTCAATGAGGTGCTCGTCTAGTACTTCATCAGTGAACTTACATTTTAGTGCCTGGATTTTAATTTGGCAATGAACTTGCCAATCAATTTGGCTCCTGCTTGAGCTCCTGAAGTTAAACCTGCTGAGTCTGTAATTGTACTTCAGCTCATTCTGCTTTGTGAAGGCATCAAATAGAGTCTTAGGTTCCTTGATCTCTTATAATAATAATAATAATAGCCTAATAGTCCACTCCAAATTTTATTAAACCGAAACGGAAATTCTTTTTGCCCAATTGATCGTGAGCCCGGCAGCCACTGAGCAGCGCCAGATCGACGTTGCTCTATCCCTTATTGTTGAACGCCAAACAAGGTAGCAACAACTCCCATCTTTTAACGTCTTTTGGTATGACGCGGCCGGGGTTCGAACCCACGACCTCCCGGTTGTGAGGCGGACGCTCTACTGACTGAGCCAACACTCCGGTATATGCCCAAAACTTATAGATTTGTATTCCCTCTTGTCCTAACCACAAGATTACATGTATGTATATAACCTTTTCTTGGTCTGACTTTTTGCTAAAGGGACCAGAAAATATCAGCTCACAGGAGTGCCTGAAGTTGTTGAATGCTGTAGGAGGGTCCATTCTATGCACAGGGGGGGGGGGGGGGGGGGGGGGGGGGGGGGGGGGGGGAGGGGGGGTGTAATTTTTTAACATTTCCCCAAATTTGTCTACCGGTAATTAAAAAGATCAAATTCTATAAGACCAGATCATTTGGGCTTGAATCAGTCGAATGTATAGTTCAGTGACTTATTCTAAATTAACAAAGAAGAATATTCATGTGCATTAGGTACAATCACCTTATTTCAAAGTCCTTGATTGCTTAAACAGACATCCTACCACATTGGCATCAAGGAGTTAATATATCTTATCCTGTACAAGATGACATTAAGCAGTAAGGTTTGTATACCTTATAATTAAAATAACATTAAGGAGTAAGGCAATATATCTACCTTATCCTGCTAGGCTGCTAGTACAACTACATTGACATGAAGGAGTAAGATACTATACCTTTTCCTAGACCTTACAACACAAAATGGAAATCCTCCATTTGACCAATAAGCCTTCTTAACATTTACCGGTAGGTACAAAATCCACATTTTCGTCATGAATGAGAATTTTTTGGACATCAAATTTTGAGAAGAGAATGAAATGGTAGTTCTCATAATTTGAATTCATTTGTGTAAACAACTGCTGTTTGCTTTGTTCATGCATGCCTATTGTCACAAGATAAGTGACAATTTTATAATGCAAAATATTGTAAGTCCTTTAAGAATAGCATCTGAGATAAAACATGAATACATGTATTTATTTTGATCCAGGGTATGTGTATTGCGTAGTTAACCTATATGACCGGAGCGTGGTGTTTTTGTATTGAATCACATGCTTCATATTTGTAGCTTTTTATTGGTTCATCGGTTTGCCAGTGAACTACACACATTTACGTGCATAATTTTAACCATGACCTGCACAGGGTATTCTGCACTGCACCTATGATTTTGATACACACAACGCATTCGCTATTTATAAGGACTGCTATTCATAAGGACTGCTATTCATAAGGACTGCTATTCATAAGGACTGCTATTCATAAGGACCGCTATTCATAAGGACCGCTATTCATTAGGACCGCTAATCATAAGGTCCGCTATTCATAAGGACCGCTATTCATAATGTGGAACTTCCCATACCTGCAGGGCCGCTATTCATAATGGTAAAAGAGGGTCACTATTTATAAAGGAATAAGGTTTGTTAATCAAAAGGACCGCTATTCATAACGTGAGATGAGGGTTGCTATTCATAATTCATATTAAGGGTCATTTATCATAAGGACCGCTATTCATAATATGAAATCAGGGTCGCTATTCAGAATACGAAATGAGGTTCATTACTCATCAGGGTCACTATTCATGAAAAGAAAAGAGGGTCGCTATTCATAATACGAAATGAGGGTCGCTATTCATATTAGAATAAGAGGGTTGCTATTCATAATAGGAGAAGAAGGTCGCTATTCATAATAGGAGAAGAGGGTCGCTATTCATAATAGGAGTAGAGGGGTGCTATTCATAAAACGAAATGAGGGTCGCTATTCATAAAACTAGAAAAGGGTCGCTATTCATAATAGGAGTAGAGGGTCGCTATTCTTAATACGAAATGAGGGTCGCTATTTATATTAGGAAATGAGGGTCGCTCGCTATTCATATATGACGAGAGGGTCGCTATTCATAATAGGAGTAGAAGGTCGCTATTCATAAAACGAGCAGAGGGTGGCTATTCATAATAGGAGTAGAGGGTTGCTATTCATAATACGAAATGAGAGTCGCTATTCATAATAGGAGTAGAGGGTGGCTATTCATAATGGGAGTAGAGGGTCGCTATTCATAATACGTAATAAGGGTCGCTATTCATAATAGGAGTAGAGGGTCGCTATTCATAATATGAGTAGAGGGTCGCTATTCATAATATGAATTGAGGGTCGCTATTCATAATAGTAGAGGTTCGCTATTCATAATATGAAATGAGGGTCGCTAATCATAATATAGAGTTAAGGTCGCTATTCATAATACGGGATGAGGGTCGTTATTCATTAAATAAAATAGGCCTAAGCAATATCCAAAATGCTCATAACAAAGGGAAATATGGGATGGAGGACACCCCCAAGGCGACACATGGCCCTGAATATTTGTCTTGTTTTTAAGTAGGTATATTTCACCTTTTATCTTTGATATGTATATAGAGACATCTCCCGCCCTTATGGTGACGCAAAAAAAGGACACCATGAACACAAATAATCGTATTGTAATTTGACTTCCATGTGGGACATTTTTCCCCACCACCCTCCCTCCGACTGATCTTATCCAGGCTATGCCAATGTGACATTAAAGATAAAGTTGACTTCTGATCATGTGATTGCATTGTGAAAAAAACGATGTGGAATCTATCAGAAAAGGTTGATCATCTAGTATATAAGTATTTGTGTGTATGCAAGGTTCTGGAATCATCAAAATGATAAGAAATCTGGCCAAATCTTGGCAAAGTTACAAGCACTGTACACAGAATGATGTATATGGGACAACACGAGCACATGGCGAAAAAAACCTGCACCCGATTATTACGATGTTTCATGTCGTATTTAGAATATGAAGACATTTGAAGAGCCATGCTTTTCAGGGAACATGTTTAAAGGGATCCAGTAACTTTGTCTCAGATTCTGAAACAAAATTCTGGATTTAGCTCATGATGCAATGATAATTATAAACCTTTAGGTCAGTCAGGAACCCCATGACTTTTACAAGCCGATCGCCTGTCTGATTATCAAGATATTTATGATTGGAATTACACATTTTGAAAACCGTTCGCCTGACGGTTTTCATAACACTACAGTCTATTGGGGAAAACGAGTATGGTAAAACCGGTCACTCAAAGATTTTTACTTTTTTGAGGCACTTCTTGATCATTTTAAAGCGCAATTTTTTTAGGGCTTCAATATTACACCATATCACAGACACTGATAACACGTAGGGCCGTGTATCTCAGATTTAACATTGTTAAACGATCCCTTTAATCTGATGTTCTTCCACCCTTGCATAATAACAATGATAACGCTCACAAATTATTTTGTACCTCTTCCCAGAACTCAACCTTCTCTTTAAGTAGACCAAGCAGGCCCATTTTCATAGTTATTTAAGGACTGAGTTTGCTATTTCAGAAATTGTCATTGTTTATACGACAATGTTTTTGTAGAAAGTAGCTTTTAGTGGACTTATTGACCTACAAATTATATAGGGGGGTTGGGCTGGACCACGAGCCTACTTACTATCCGAAGAGGGGTGAGAGGTGGGGGGGGGGGCACTTTAGAATTGTGATTTGTTTGAGACTTTGGGGGATAGGGGGCTTGATTACCGCTTGAACACTTTCGGACCTTGACGGTTTTCGCGTCATGTATAGTACAAAGAGGTAATGCAATCCGAATATGAATCAAACTTTGTTGGGGTGAGGGTGATGGTGATGGGTAAGGAGGTCTGATAAGGTCTTTTTAATGCAACACAATTAAAGTAAAAAATGCAGTGAGAAATTTGTCCTCGTTTTTTTTTTTGGGTGGGATATCTACACATGTACTAGCGACCTTCATTTCATATTATGAATAGCGAACCTCTACTCCTATTATGAATAGCGAATCTCTACTCCTATTATGAATAGCGAACCTCTACTCCTATTATGAATAGCGACCTTCATTTCATATTATGAATAGCGAACCTCTACTCCTATTATGAATAGCGAATCTCTACTCCTATTATGAATAGCGAACCTTTACTCCTATTATGAACACTGAACAGCGTCCCTCTATTCCTGTGGCTTCCTTTTGTATTATGAATAGCGACACTTATTTTGTATTATGAATAGCGAACCTCTACTCCTATAATGAATACGAAACCTCATTTTGTATTATGAGTAGTGACCCTATTATGAATAGCAAACCTCTACTACTATTATGAATAGCGAATCTTTACTCCTATTATAAATAGCGACCCTCCACTCTTATTGTATATCCCGGCAGTATGCCGGTGTGGTACTTTGGATTCAGCAGCGTTACGCCGCCGCCGCGTCATATTACTTTATTCTTGTGTGCTCTCTAACTGCCACATTCCTTGACGGATTTCTTTCAAATTTTGTATGGAGGTGTATCTTAGTATAATCATCTACACCTTTTTAGTGTTTGGTGATGCTGCCACCTGTGTTCCGTCTGTTATAGGGTCAAAGGTCATATTTTCGTGGCTGTCTTTTGTTCGCTCTAACTGCCACATTTCTTGACAGATTTCTTTCAAATTTTGTATGGAGGTGTATCTTGGTATAATCTACACACCTATAACTTTTGGTGATGCTGCCCCCAGTGTTCCATTTTCTATAGGTTAAAAGGCCATATTTTTTTGGATGGTTTGTGTGTGCTCTATAGGCCACATTTTTCAAGGGATTATGTTCAAACTTTTAACAAAGATGTACCGGTATCTTGGTATAATCTACAAGCATATAGATTTTGGTGATGCTGCCTCTAGTGTTCCGTCTTTTACAGGGTCAAAGCCTCAAAGGTCATATTTTGATAGATGTCTTTGTGGCACTCTAGTTTGCGGTCTAACTGCATCATTCCTTAACAAATTTCTTCAAATTTTGTGTGAAGGTGTATCTTAGTATAATCTACAGACCTACAACTTTTGGTGATGCTGCCACCTGTGTTCCGTCTGTTATAGGGTCAAAGGTCATATTTTTGTGGCTGTCTTTTGTGCGCTCTAACTGCCACACTTCTTGACAGATTTCTTTCAAATATTCTAAAGAGATGCATTATACTCTAATCTACACACATGTGACCCGGCACCACAAAACCAACAAAAAGTCGCAACCAGCGATTCTCCGTAATCAGCTAAAATGTCAATTTAGGTGAAAAAAATAGATTTTTGTTTTTTTGCATTTTCTGAAAGAGTGGTCTTTTCTGTATCTACATGTAGTATCAAAATTTGGAAGTCTAAAACATAGTAGAAGATGTGTTTTAAACGGTTTTTCTAGACCAGTTTTTTTCGCACAGCCTTCGGTCTCTTCCAAAATTTGATCACTTTTCCCGAGCGAAATTATCGTAGTCCGGAAATGGTCGGTCGTTGCTAACGGGTCGTGCTACGCGGGCTGTGATTGGTCCGTTATAGCAATCAGTGCGGCGCGCCATTTTGTTTGTATCCACTTTCACATCCAAGTTCCAGATTTGCGTTCGTCTTATATTCTCCGTTAACGACTTCGAGTAGCTTGATTGTACATCACATATCCAGAATTTGTTGATCAAGAGTAGACCTAAGAACATTATTATATTTTATACATTTGAGAGTGACAAGTTGCGAAAAAGTCTACAACGTCGTTACAATGCCAGGTTTTGTACGTGAGCAGAGCCGTGGGATGGTACCGGGGTGCACCAACGCAGATGCCCGGGTAGCTCGGGCGGTCAACGAAGCGATGATGCGGGGGCTAGCTGCGGGGGATCAGGCCAACCTTACAGCTTTGCTTACTGAACACTTCGGGCAAGACAGCGACGAGAGAATTCCTGATAATGTGGTTACAAATAATTGCCCAGATGTATACAAAACAAGATAGGTGACAAGCAGTGTTATGTAAGGGGGAACAAAAAGACTCCGGGTCCACCATGAATAGGCATTGTCTAGTGCAGGTGTCTCGGCACTATGTTGCAGTTCACTTAATCTGTCCAATTACAACTCTATACATTTACAACATAATAACTTTTGAAAAACTTAAGTCCACACATTGAAACCTCAGAAACATAATGAACAGACTATGTTTGACCATCAGGCCAAATTTCAGCCTAATCTGAAAATCTCTTCATAGTGGTTGCTATGGCCTTTTGATTCACCCTTCTATTGATTTCCCTGTGGTTTGCTTGATCCGCATGCTTGAATAGCCCCAAACTTTAAAGCTCTCTTTCTCACAATTTAATACCAGTAACCTCCCTCACCAGCTCTTTTCATTCACTAAATTGAAAGGGTTAGGAAGCTTCAATTTGGACAAGTAATATACCATTTTAATGAGGAGAACTTCTTCTTTCATAATCAGATGAAATCAGGAAAATAATTTTTTGCGACTTTTTGGTGGTTTTGTGGTGCCGGGTCACACATATTGTTTCGGTGATGCTGCTCCTAGTCTTGACAATAGTCTGAGCCACTAGTAGCGATCT
Source organism: Strongylocentrotus droebachiensis (assembly GCA_035222895.1). NCBI lineage: Eukaryota > Metazoa > Echinodermata > Echinoidea > Camarodonta > Strongylocentrotidae > Strongylocentrotus > Strongylocentrotus droebachiensis. The sequence continues at coordinate 15,879 of JAVYIG010008387.1, forward strand.
CTACGTCATCCTTTTGTTTCAGGGAGGAGAGAGGGGATCTTTATCCCTCCTTCGAACATAAGGATGACACAAAATCGCTGAATAGCGACCCTCATTTCATATTATGAATAGCGACCCTCATTTTGTATTATGAATAGCGACCCTCTATTCCTATTATGAATAGCGACCCTCATTTTCTTATTATGAAAAGCGACCCTCTATTCCTATTATGAATAGCGACCCTCATTTTCTTATTATGAAAAGCGACCCTCTATTCCTATTATGAATAGCGACCCTCATTTTTCGTATTATGAATAGCGACCCTCTACTCCTATTATGAATTGCAACCCTCATTCCATATTATGAATAGCGAACCTCATTTCGTATTATGAATAGCAAACCTCTACTCCTATTATGAATAATGAACCTATACTCTATTATGAATAGCGATCCTCATTTTATGTTATGAATAGCAACCCTCATTTTGTATTATGAATAGCAAATAGCATATTACCAAACTAACCAGTATTAGGCGCAGAAGGGATATTTTAGCATAGATTAGGGAAGTTTTTCTTTAAATGTTTTAAGGGACCATTTAAGTAGATATCAGTCATGTGTAAATTTTAAGCAACACGTCATAATTCACACTGAGATTATTGTTACTGTGTGCACTATGCAGCTATATTACATTGTTATAATATTATTATGTTAATACTTTAATTGTCATATAATGCCAATTTGTTTCACGTTGTTACTTTATATAAAAAATCAAAACCCATTATTCATTTGAATTTCACTATATATCATAATACTTAACTATCCAGAATAATTTGTTAATTAGTCTCACATCATGTGCAGAAGACTGGAGCCTAAATGAATAAGCCTAATGTCTATTTTTTGCATTTTTCTTTTATTTATTCAGGGAGAGCTAAAAGATTGTAAGACAACCATCATGGCCAGTAGCTATTTGACCTTGCGTGTCCTTTCAAGACAGATGCCTTTCTTTGGAAATTACCACACAGCTGTTTCTGCAAGTCACTTTCATCATTCTACAAAGGGAAAACTACACACTGCTGATAATATTTTAGAGATCACATGCGTGTTAAGAAAAAGTAGGATGTTTGCCACATGTAGTACAAGTTATCCACTTTTTATGGACAGAAGAATTTTATCCATGTTCCACAAAGTTGGGAAACTTAAATATGGACGGGCTATTGCACAACTAGCACCTTTTGCCTCACATTTCAGTAGCACCAGTGCAAGTTACAGTGACACTGAACCTGCAGTTATTACTTTGATAGAAACTGAAGATGACTTGGAAACATTTCTCAGCCAAGTTAGGTCTGTACTGAACTTAGCAGAACCTTCAAAAACATATGTAATATCCGTGCAGAATCTCAGACCCCTTGTTCAAAAGCTGGTCCATCTGGATTGTGATTGTAGAAGCATTCTTGCAATGCTAGTAGCTAATCCTGGTATCCTGTCTGTGAAGATTGACAAACTACTTAGTAACATCGACCACCTTCACTTGTTGGGATTGAACTGGAGACGGTTGATGAAGGCCCTTGATGGAAATGCATCTCTGTGGAAGGCATCAATTCAGCAGCTACAGAGCAGGGTCAAGCAGCTGAGGAAGCTAGGCTTTGTGGAAGGACAACTGCAGAAGTTGATTGCAGATTGGCCACAGATACTGACCATATGTAGTGCTCAGTTGAATGCAGTTGTTAAGTTGCTGATGGAGAAGTGCAGATTCCCCAGAGCAGAAGTCTTGACCATATTATCTGACAGTCCAGCAATCCTGAAAGAAGACCTGGAGAGTATCGGTATGTATATCAATATACAAATTCTCAGGTTTCATTGCAATGTAGTTGAATCCAAACCTATCTTATATGCATTACCAGCTTAGGCAAAGGCCCACTTATTTAATGAGACTACACATTGTCCTTCTCCTCCCCCTCTCTGCCAGCAAGAACACCTAACAAATGACACAAACTGTCCGTACCGAGCCCCATCTGCAACAGAATGAAGAAAGGCATAGAGTTCCGAACTAAATTTATATTGAATGTGGGAAAATGGAAAAAGTAAGTTCAGTGAATTTGAATTTAAATGAATGGTGGTGGTTATTTTACCCGACTGCTAAGGAAGCATAAATGCTTGTAAGTAAGCAACCAGACGGCCGATGGCTTTAGGTCCTCTCCGAGGGACCTGGTAATGAGCATTAATTCCTTACCAAAGGGCATTAGCGCATCGCCTTGTAAATTTATTTATAATTGTTTTTTTATGCCTCCATTACGAAGTAGCCGGAGGCATTATGTTTTCGGGTTGTCCGTCCGTCCCTTGCAGAGCCAATGATCTGATTAGATTTTGTTGTCAAAGGTCACAGGGCTCATTATGTATGCAAAATAGCTTATGATCACATTATTATTAGAACCGATGGACAGATTACCATCAAACTCAACATTTTATTTTATTTATCTTGCAGAGCCAATGAACTGAGTAGATTTTAGGGTCATAAGATCATTATACATGTATATAAAAAATAGCTTGTAATAATGATATTCTGTGAAGCTGTTAATGGATTACAATCAAACTTGAATTTGACAAATTGCTCTATGGCGGAGGCATCATTTTCGACTGCATGCAGTCGAACAACCATCTAGTTTTTGTCTCGCCTGCGTAGCAAAAAAGCGAGACATAGGCGCCGCTTTTCCAGTGACAGTGACGTCACCATAACAAAATTAGGTTAAGTTTTTGAATTTTTGATATAAGGTCAAAGGTCATTTTAGGTCAACAAACTTAGACTTTTTTGTGGTATCAACATTAAGATTTTGAATTTTTAGCATATTTTCAAAAGTGTTTGTTCAAATTCCATTAAACTTGTACCCAAGGGTTATCAAGTATCACAAATCGTATGACACACATTCCAGGTCACAAGGTCCAGGGCTTAAATTAATCCAAGGCCGCCGAGGCCATGGCCGTGGATGCCCTTTTGATTGGCCTCAATGCCCCTCTCATTGGCCTTGGAGATTTTTTGTGCCCTTTCCAATTCTTCCTATTTGTGCTGTAATATAGGAATGTGCCCTACAGAAAAGTGGCCTTGCCTTAAAAATATTGAAATTTAAGGCCTGAAGGTCATTTTAGGTCAAGTAGCCTTGGGGTGCGTTCAATCGAATTTTCGAAGCTAGAATCACAAACATGAATCACAATTCAAAACGCCGTTACAAAAAGCAAGGTCACTGCGGTTTGCGTTCAAGCGATTTTTCATCAACGCTGATTCTAGCTCATTACGAGCCAAACCACTGCGCATCACACTGCGCAGTATGGCCCAGGAACTTCGGCGCGCGCTTTCTGGAATTGTTTACGGCCGACTGTCGACTGCTGTTTTGAGCATAGATCGCAATAATAAGACAAAGAATGAGAAGGTGATAGAAGGAAGAAACAATGAATAACATAAGGAAAGACAAAAAGATAAAGTCGATAGAATGATTAAAACAAAGAATAACATAAGAGAAGGTGAAAGAAGGAAGAATCGAAGAATAACATAAGGAAAGACAGAAAGAGAGAGTGATAGAATGCTTAAAACAAAGAATTACATAAAAGGTGATAGAAGGAAAAAACAAAGCATAACATAAGAATAGAAGGAAGAAACAAAGAATAACAAAAGAGAAGGTAATAGAAGGAAAAAACAAAGAATAACATAAAAATAGAAGGAAGAAACAAAGAATAACATAAGGAAAGACAGAAAGAGAATGTGAAAAAAGGAAGGAACAAAGAATGACATAAGGAAGAACAGAAAGAGAAAGTGATAGAATGATTAAAACAAAGAATAACATAAGAGAAGGTGAAAGAAGGAAGAATCAAAGAATAACATAAGGAAAGATAGAAAGAGAAAGTAACAGAATGATTAAAACAAAGAATAACATAAGAGAAAGTGATAGAATTATAAAAACAAAGAATTACATAAGAGAAGATGATAGAAGGAAGAAACAAAGAATAACATAAGGAAAGACAGAAAGAGAAAATGATAGAAGGAAAAACAAGGAATAACATAACGGAACAGGCCACGATGGTATAGTGAACGCAAATTGCATGCAAAGCGGGAGCGCGGTTTTTCCCAAACGGGAAGAGGCTTCGTCATGCAATCATGATTGAGAACTCCGTCCGTTCAATCGAATTTTAGCGACCGTGATTCTTTTGAATCATGATACAAAACGCATCTTTTTCAGCGTTTCATGTTTGTGTTTTCAAACACGTTTATTTTTACGACCGACGAAAAAATCGCTTGAACGCATTGCGTTTTAAACTAAACGTCTTTAGAAACCGTGATTCTAGGGTGAAAAAGTGTCGATTAAACGCACCCTTGGATTGTTTTCACAACTTAATATGAGAATAAATGAATCAATTTTTGTTATTTGTTCATGATTCTTAATCAATATTCACTTCAAAATGCTGTTTATATTCAGAGGATTTCATTTTTTGGGACCTGCTAATTGGGCCACCCTGCCTATAAATAATGTTCCAACCTCAATTTTTCATCATATCGAATTGCGTAATGCAGGCGAGACTGCCGAGAGCGTTTCCCTTGCGTTTCCGATGTTAGAAAGGTCAACACGCATCAGCATGTTTTACTCGCTACATTACTAAAACCGTCTCAAAAATACACATCTAACAAATGCACGAAAATAATGGTTAAACGGAGTGAGAAATGCTCAAGATATGTCGAGAGCTTTAATATATTTTGATTTATCATATTCGAAAATTGCCATCAGGGGAGGACCAGGGGAGATCCATGCCAGCAGAAAACTACTAACATGGAACTGTGACAACAGGGCCAGATATACAGCATATACTTACCCCAATTTTAACCCCATTTCCCCCCCAAACTGATGATCTGGCCCTGCATGTGAACATGTCGTCACATCCAGTACAAGTGCAGTCTCCTCCATATATACCTTACCAACAGATAAAGAGTTTTTAGGACAGTTAGTACAACTTATCCCCTCCTCACCAACATTTCTTGTGACTTATGCATAAACATGATGAGCTGATGAATAATCATTGCCTGAACAATTGATTTCCCACCATGCATCTTAATATATGCACAATCGGTGAAAGTTATAACAATCACTTTTCAATGTGTGAATAGATAAAAGACTTTTCAGCTGTTCCTCTTATTTAAATACTCAAAGAATGATACTGGCAAGACTTGGGCATGCATGATTTGGTAATGCATGATTTGGTAATGGCATTTAAATGTCTTGGAGTGTACACAATAGAGCAAGGTGTTTCATTGTTATGGAAATCCTCTTTACATGTACAGTATGTGATTATATGCTTTCTTTGCTTTCCTGTAAGCTCTTCTCTTTCTTCTGGACATTCTAACTATTTCCTTTGATAAATACATCTTTGATTGCTGCCTGCAACACAAGTGTGAAGTTCACATGTGTTATCAATGCTCTCTTCATCAATAAATAGATTTCATGGAATACATTCAATCGTTTTCTGTAAATCTACGCTATCTGCTTTGTGAAATTGATGGAAAAACCCTAGGAAGCAACTGTGGCACACGACTACAGTCCAATTCAAATGGAACCGAGTTATGAATATGGAAACCACTGCATAAAATGATGGATTTGAAAGACAACAATTTCTTTTTCCTCAGTAACAACCTTTCCGTTTTAAAACGTCTAATTTCTGTATACACTTGTCTTTCTATTTGCTTCCATGAGCTGTTTAAAAAAATGCTGTATTCTTCTCTCCACATTCATACCATGAGGCCCTTGATCGTATTTTCAAACCTTGTTTAATATAGTCATAAAATACTCTTAGTTGTTGTCAGGGTGCTACAAGAATTTTTTTCACTACTTGCCCTGTCGGGCAAGTGGGTTTTCAATTTACTTGCCCAAACAATATTTCCACTTGCCCAAAACTTTAAAGCGAAAAAGGATTCGAGGTTAAAGCATTTATTATCTCGTAATGATAAGTTAGTGTTTTAGATAGCAAATTAATGCACATACATGTACAGTGTAACTGTACTGAATAATAACCTAATATGTCAAAGAAAATGGTCAACAAAGGATGGTTGAAGGTTTAAAAAACGCATTTTATTGATTCTCCATAAATAATCAGATTCACATGAATCTCGGCAAGGTAGAATGGTTCAAGCAGGTTTAAGTTTTTAATATTCAGTCATGTAAAAAAGCATAATGACCCAGTTGTAAAAAATATGATACAAACATGTCATTAATGGTAGCCACATGTACCATGGTGCAACATCACATGATCAGCAGTATGACAAGGATTCCACATGATTGTGTATTGAAATTTATGCAACAGGGCCATATATAATCTGTAAGTCAATTGCAGCAAATGCAATAATCACATAAATAAAACAAGTGAGTTGTTCAGCAAAGGCTGGCAAGAAAGTTCAATGTTGATATTTAAAGATAATATAATATAGAAGCAAGAACAGCAGTTGAGTTGTAATTGTACCTTTACATTGGCAGATTAATAAAGGTGTCTTTCATGTGTCACCTGGCAGTGCAATAAAACTTACTATATTATAGAAAGACATAACTTTGATCACACACAATAAAAGCAAGGTGCTTCCCCTTTTATTTCATCATTCACTGCTATAAATATCATGCCAAAATTTGTAAATTCTTACTAAATAATAATATTGAAGATATTTTACGATAAATCTCGGATAAGTATGCGAAAACTAGACTAAACAACGTCGCTAAAACCATGAAAACAAAACAACAACGGCTTATATTCTGGGGGTCTCGATACTATTATCAAAATGACTCGCTCGGTCGGATCTTGAGACCGCAGTAATAAATTGAAAACGAGACAAAAACATTCATCTGATTTATATGAGCAGCGAGTTTTAAATAATATGTTCACAATCATTAACAGTCATTATGAATAAATATCAAACATTTGACTTTTTGTACTTACTAGAAAATCCCTGTTGTTTATTCCATTCCGATTCGCACGTGTTCATTTCCCTAGAATAATGACGTCATATTTGGCGTGATTCAACCAATCGGCAATCAGAGAATAGCAAAGGCCTGTCGGTGCGGCCTGCAGAGCTAGAGAGAGAGAGCGCGAATAAGCTCGCAGCTGGTACGATCGCGCTAGCTGTCTCTAGCTAGCTCACGGCCGGCCGTGCGTGGAGGCGGAGCGGCATTCATGGCTTGAAGTGTCACTGTTGCATGCGCGCTGAGCTAGCTGAGCTGGCTAGCTGTCTGTGAAGTTTTTTCGAAATCGGAACGATCGCTTTTTTGCTTCTGGATTTTGACGACGGGTAAGAAGTTGACGGGTGAATGGTAGAGTTCTTGGACACTAGGAAATTACTGTAAAAGTATCACTTGCCCGAATCGGGCAAGTGATAATTTGATTTACTTGCCCGACGGCTCAATTTGGTTGCCCCGGGACGTCGGGCAAGCGGGTTTGTCGCGCCCTGGTTGTTTCTTAATTTTCAATTGTTCAAGGCAAGGGTGTGGATTTGTATCCGTGACAGGGGGATGATAGGTGCCAAAATATTTTCGGCAATGGATCAAAGCAACCAAGGATACAAGCGTGTGGCAGGCTGCACCCCCTCCCTTCCTAGTTATTAGCTTTTTCAAGTCACCCTCAATAAAGATAACATTTCAGAGAATATGGGACCCATGTGGGTCCCACATGGGCTTGCTACCTGGGTTATTATCCTCTCAAGCGGGTAGCCAGGATTTAATTTTAGGGGGCGGTAGTGAGCACGCGAAGCGCGCTCCCTAGGGGGGTGGGTGCAGGGAGGGGAGTTTTCCTTTGATGTTTTGATGCTTTGATGTTTCATTAAATTATTAAAGAGAGAAAGAAGACGATTCATTGTACCGTTCTCGACTCTTGATCCTTTTTCTTCCTATGTCCTCTTCCTTTCTTCTTTTTTTTTTTTTTTTTATTGTTTTGGGGGGCTGTTACACCCACAAATGTAATAATTTTGAATCACCCACAAATGTAATAAATTTAAAGGGATATTTTGTCGAATTTGTTCAAAACTAAAACCCTGTAATAAAGCATGGGTATAGCGCGCAGTCTTTACTCCAGACCCGGTTATTTCAAACATTTAAAAAAATCTTCAAAACTAAGAACTCATAATCCTTTTCCTGTGGAATAACATGAGAATCGAGCGTAGTCTTTCCTCCAGACCCGGTTATTTCAAAAGTTTTAATTTTTTTTTTTTTTTTTTTTTAAACTAAGACCCGGTAATAAAGCATGGGATTAGAGCGTAGTCTTTACTTCAGACTAGGTTATTTCAAAAGAAATATAAATTTAAACAAATCTTCGAAACTAAGACCCACCATCTTATTCCTCTTTTTTTTTTCATTTAAAAATAAATTACATTATTACATATGTGGATACAACACGGCACAAATAAATGATTGGTCGGCGGTTACACGAACTGACGAATCAGTCAAAATGGTCCATATATACATAACGCACAGAGAAGGGACCGATTCGATGGTTCGTTGACCGTCGACGATTTTTTTAATCGTGTAAATATTCCAACGCCCACAAATTTTATCAGAGGATTTCATTTTGGGGGGCCTGCTAATGGGACACCCTGCCTATAAATAATGTTCCAACTTCAATTTTTCATCATATCGAATTGCGTAATACAGTTCCCTTGTTTAATTGAACTACACATCAATATTCATTTACAAATTACATTTGTTTATCCCCAGAGCTTCGTTTCCAGTATAGCTACTTCAGGATGGGTATCCAGAACAACTCAGACATGACTCAAGCCAAGATCTTCAAATACTCCCTTGATCACCTACGATGCAGGCATCTTATCCTGGAGAGGCTTGGTCTGTATGCTGCACCCAACAACAGAGGGCACTTTGCCATGAAGAATCCTAGTTTGTCAAGGCTCATTGATAGCTCCGAAAGAAGGTTCACAGAGAAGGTGGCTAAGATCAGCATGGAAGAGTATGTAACATTTACCAAGATGCTCCTAGAGGAGATTGAGGTTGAAAAGACCAACAAAGATCGACATCCATGTAGAGCAATTCTTGATGAATTCACTGATGAAGACAGTCATTATGATGACGATACTGATGACGATATTGACTCTGACAGTGATTTTGAGCTTTCACAGGATGGTGTCACTGAGACAGAACCATTTAACTTTGACAAAGTCGATTACAGAACGAAAAGGTGATATTATACTGTACTACTAACATTTACATTCTTTTCTGTTTATGTTTGAAAATGCAAAAATGCATTACAGTGTACGATTTTCTAAATATGATTTGATATTTAAGAGCAGGAATGATATTTAAGAACAGGAATTCTTCTTAAGAAAAATGAAATCACAGCACATAGATCACTGGAGCAAGATTCACATGATACTACCTACTACATTGGTGTATGTCAGTATGTCTGTAGTATTATTATTAACCACATCAGACATCTAGAGCAAACAAGAAACTCTTACTATCTTATATTCTTAAATTATGTAGGCTACACAGGGTTTCCAGCAATTACAACTGGCTCTATATTATTGCTCACTAGTTTAACACGCATTTTGCCATTGACTTTTCAGAGCGGGCTAAAATATTGTAATTTTGTTGGCTTATCCATCAAACCTTGAGGGCAATAACATTTAAAAATTGCCCTGCTCAGTTTTATTAAATCCTCTAGTAATTTATAGCTGTTGGGTGGCCTGTCTCACCCCGTGTTCACACACAAAAAATTCATTGTATAACTATCGCGATATGATGAAATTGTGTGTGTGTGTGTGTGTGTACGCTTACTAATTTATACGACGTTTTTTTATAGAGTTTCGGGATAATCAATTTTGTGTGTGGACATGCTGTATAATGTGGTTCGATTATCGACATAGCCTCAATAAAGGGAAATAATCCAGCCCTGTTGAAGGGAAGCAGAAATGTTGCAGAAACAATTGTTGAATAATTAAAAATGTTTAACAATTTGTCAATTAATTAATTTTGCAAACTGTCCACATGGGAAGTTGAGTACCTATGACAAATGAGTTATTTCTCTTAGCTGTAGTGTCAGACAATGCACCCTATTTCTTCAGGATATAACGTGACTACAATATAATTGATTTCAACTTTAGGTAGGTTTGGTTTAAAAAATCTCAAAGGAAGAAAAAAAAAATCATGAATGTCATGAAATGGTATTTGTACCAAATTGTACTGCTCACGGTACTACCGCCCTTCATTATAATGCTTGAGTGGTGTAAAGGCATCCGTGCTAAAGCCAGGTAAATAATAATGGAGCGTCAGCAGAACAGAACATAGTGAGATTTGAATTTTCCTATGTATAATGATATATAGAAATTTCTTATTGTTCGTTCTGTTTCGTTCAAACTTTTACCAATAATTTCTCTGATTTGTTAAATATTTGTATCGGCTTAATTGAGCAAAAGGCTCAAGTGAGCTATTGCGGTCAAAAATACATGGCCGGATTTTATCCGAGCTTGTTAGGAATCATCCTTAGACAAGGGAGATCTGAAGTTGTTCTAATGGGGGTATGTACCCCAAAGGGGGGGGGGGGGGGCTGGGGCAGCACCCCGAAGTTCCTCAGTGGTAGTTATTGCACATTTTCTTCTTCTTTAAACCCATGGCTGGATTATATCCTAAATTTGTAAGAATCACCTGCATGAAAGGTTGTTCACTTTGAATCAAGGATAAATATCTCTTCAAAATGCCTAGTTACTCTCATTTTTTAAATGTCTTATTCTGATAGATATGAAGTGTAGATATGATTTCAGACCAAAATGTTGGTAGGGATTATGGCTATACATTGTAGGAAATTATTTTTATGTGAAGAATGGGGTCAGCACCCCTACTGTTCCAATATATCATATGTTCCTGGAGCTATCCGAGCTAGGCCCTAATTGCGAGGCCCCTACTTTCATCAGCTCAGGTGAGCGTAAGGCCGCGAACCTCTTGTTCAACTAATGCAGTGTGGAACCTCATTTTATAGAATACTGTTATCATAAAATAATACCGGATTAAAAAAAAAAAGTATTATTTGACAAAATGAAGTTTTGGAATGTTGTATTTGAATTACTTTAGTTGTTCATTTGAGACAAATTCAATATGCAATATTGTTGTATTTAGTGATATAAATGTATATATAAATGTTATGATCATCAAATCTCACCAATCCTGTTGGTCTGCTTTCATCCAGAACAACCTGCTACAGTTGGATTTTACTTTCAGAAGGAAATGGGAGATATAGAGAGAGTGTGGATGTGTGTGCAGGTGCATACGCGTGGGGGGGGGGGGGGGGGGGGGTGTGAGGGTTCAACCCCCCTCTTTTGACTTTTTGTATGTGTGTATTTTGCCAAATAAACCGATGTTGCGAACAGGAAGAGAAGCTCAAGCGCAACATAACATAATGATACCACTTAGGAGACCATGGCATTCTTTATAAGAAAGATATTTGCAAATGTAAAACATGCTTTAAATGGGTCTTTTATTGTGCAATATGACAGTATATACGCGATTTAGTCGTTTAAAATATTGCGCAATAAATAAAGATGAAAAACATAAACCGATGACGCGAACAGATAGAGAAGCTCAAGCGCAACATAATAATACCACTTAGGAGACCGAGTTGATCTTTATAAGAAAGATATTTGCAAATGTAAAACATGCTTCAAATGGCTCTTTTATTGTGCAGAGATTTAGTATACGAGATTTTATATACGAGATTTAATCGTCTTAAACATTGCGCACTAAATAAAGATGAAAAACATAAACCGATGACGCGAACAGATAGAGAAGCTCAAGCGCAACATAAAAATATCACTTAGGTTTATGTTTTTCATCTTTATTTATTGCGCAATGTTGAAAACGATTAACTCGCGTATATACTCTCATTTTGCACAATAAAAGAGCCATTTGAAGCAAGTTTTACATTTGCAAATAACTTTCTTAAAAAGATCAACTCGCTCTCCTAAATGGTATCATTATGTTGCGCTTGAGCTTCTCTACCTGTTCGCGCCATCGGTTTATGTTTTTCATCTTTATTTATTGCGCGATGTTAAAAACGATTAAATCGCGTATATACTGTCATATTGCACAATAAAAGAGCAATTTGAAGCATGTTTTACATTTGCAAATATCTTTCTTAAAAAAAATCAACTCGGTCTCCTAAGTGGTATCATTATGCTGCGCTTGAGCTTCTCTATCTGTTCGCGTCATCGGTTTATGTTTCTCATCTTTATTTATTGCGCGGTGTTGAAAACGAGTAAATCGCGTATATACTGTCATATTGCACAATAAAAGAGTCATTTGAAGCATTTTTTACATTTGCAACATCACATTTGCAAATATCTTTCTTAAAAAGAATGGTATGGTCTCCTAAGTGGTATCATTATGTTGCGCTTGAGCTTCTCTACCTGTTCGCGACATCGGTTTATGTTTTTCATCTTTATTTATTGCGCATAGAATGCTATGGTCTCCTAAATGGTATCATTATGTTGCGCTTGAGCTTCTCTACCTGTTCGCGCCATCGGTTTATGTTTCTCATCTTTATTTATTGCGCTTTGTTGAAAACGAGTAAATCGCGTATATACTGTCATATTGCACAAAAAAAGAGCCATTTGAAGCAAGTTTTACATTTGCAAATAACTTTTTTAAAAAGATCAACTCGCTCTCCTAAGTGGTATCATTATGCTGCGCTTGAGCTTCTCTACCTGTTCGCGCCATCGGTTTATGTTTCTCATCTTTATTTATTGCGCGATGTTGAAAACGATTAAATCGCGTATAAACTGTCAAATTGCACAATAAAAGAGCCATTTGAAGCATGTTTTACATTTGCAAATATCTTTCTTAAAAAAATCAACTCGGTCTCCTAAGTGGTATCATTATGCTGCGCTTGAGCTTCTCTATCTGTTCGCGTCATCGGTTTATGTTTTTCATCTTTATTTATTGCGCATAGAATGGTATGGTCTCCTAAATGGTATCATTATGTTACGCTTGAGCTTCTCTTCCTGTTCGCGACATCGGTTTATGTTTCTCATCTTTATTTATTGCGCGGTGTTGAAAACGAGTAAATCGCGTATATACTGTCACATTGCACAATAAAAGAGTCATTTGAAGCATTTTTTACATTTGCAACATCACATTTGCAAATATCTTTCTTAAAAAGAATGGTATGGTCTCCTAAGTGGTATCATTATGTTGCGCTTGAGCTTCTCTACCTGTTCGCGACATCGGTTTATGTTTTTCATCTTTATTTATTGCGCATAGAATGCTATGGTCTCCTAAATGGTATCATTATGTTGCGCTTGAGCTTCTCTACCTGTTCGCGCCATCGGTTTATGTTTCTCATCTTTATTTATTGCGCTTTGTTGAAAACGAGTAAATCGCGTATATACTGTCATATTGCACAAAAAAAGAGCCATTTGAAGCAAGTTTTACATTTGCAAATAACTTTCTTAAAAAGATCAACTCGCTCTCCTAAGTGGTATCATTATGCTGCGCTTGAGCTTCTCTACCTGTTCGCGCCATCGGTTTATGTTTCTCATCTTTATTTATTGCGCGATGTTGAAAACGATTAAATCGCGTATAAACTGTCAAATTGCACAATAAAAGAGCCATTTGAAGCATGTTTTACATTTGCAAATATCTTTCTTAAAAAAATCAACTCGGTCTCCTAAGTGGTATCATTATGCTGCGCTTGAGCTTCTCTATCTGTTCGCGTCATCGGTTTATGTTTTTCATCTTTATTTATTGCGCATAGAATGGTATGGTCTCCTAAATGGTATCATTATGTTGCGCTTGAGCTTCTCTACCTGTTCGCGCCATCGGTTTATGTTTTTCATCTTTATTTATTGCGCGATGTTAAAAACGATTAAATCGCGTATATACTGTCATATTGAACAATAAAAGAGCCATTTGAAGCATGTTTTACATTTGCAAATATCTTTCTTAAAAAGATCAACTCGGTCTCCTAAGTGGTAGCATTATGCTGCGCTTGAGCTTCTCTATCTGTTCGCGTCATCGGTTTATGTTTTTCATCTTTATTTATTGCGCATAGAATGGTATGGTCTCCTAAATGGTATCATTATGTTACGCTTGAGCTTCTCTTCCTGTTCGCGACATCGGTTTATGTTTCTCATCTTTATTTATTGCGCGATGTTAAAAACGATTAAATCGCGTATATACTGTCATATTGAACAATAAAAGAGCAATTTGAAGCATGTTTTACATTTGCAAATATCTTTCTTAAAAAAATCAACTCGGTCTCCTAAGTGGTATCATTATGCTGCGCTTGAGCTTCTCTATCTGTTCGCGTCATCGGTTTATGTTTCTCATCTTTATTTATTGCGCGGTGTTGAAAACGAGTAAATCGCGTATATACTGTCATATTGCACAATAAAAGAGTAATTTGAAGCATTTTTTACATGTGCAACATCACATTTGCAAATATCTTTCTTAAAAAGAATGGTATGGTCTCCTAAGTGGTATCATTATGTTGCGCTTGAGCTTCTCTACCTGTTCGCGACATCGGTTTATGTTTTTCATCTTTATTTATTGCGCATAGAATGCTATGGTCTCCTAAATGGTATCATTAGGTTGCGCTTGAGCTTCTCTACCTGTTCGCGCCATCGGTTTATGTTTCTCATCTTTATTTATTGCGCTTTGTTGAAAACGAGTAAATCGCGTATATACTGTCATATTGCACAAAAAAAGAGCCATTTGAAGCAAGTTTTACATTTGCAAATAACTTTCTTAAAAAGATCAACTCGCTCTCCTAAGTGGTATCATTATGCTGCGCTTGAGCTTCTCTACCTGTTCGCGCCATCGGTTTATGTTTCTCATCTTTATTTATTGCGCGATGTTGAAAACGATTAAATCGCGTATAAACTGTCAAATTGCACAATAAAAGAGCCATTTGAAGCATGTTTTACATTTGCAAATATCTTTCTTAAAAAAATCAACTCGGTCTCCTAAGTGGTATCATTATGCTGCGCTTGAGCTTCTCTATCTGTTCGCGTCATCGGTTTATGTTTTTCATCTTTATTTATTGCGCATAGAATGCTATGGTCTCCTAAATGGTATCATTATGTTGCGCTTGAGCTTCTCTACCTGTTCGCGCCATCGGTTTATGTTTTTCATCTTTATTTATTGCGCGATGTTAAAAACGATTAAATCGCGTATATACTGTCATATTGAACAATAAAAGAGCCATTTGAAGCATGTTTTACATTTGCAAATATCTTTCTTAAAAAGATCAACTCGGTCTCCTAAGTGGTAGCATTATGCTGCGCTTGAGCTTCTCTATCTGTTCGCGTCATCGGTTTATGTTTTTCATCTTTATTTATTGCGCATAGAATGGTATGGTCTCCTAAATGGTATCATTATGTTACGCTTGAGCTTCTCTTCCTGTTCGCGACATCGGTTTATGTTTCTCATCTTTATTTATTGCGCGGTGTTGAAAACGAGTAAATCGCGTATATACTGTCATATTGCACAATAAAAGAGTAATTTGAAGCATTTTTTACATGTGCAACATCACATTTGCAAATATCTTTCTTAAAAAGAATGGTATGGTCTCCTAAGTGGTATCATTATGTTGCGCTTGAGCTTCTCTACCTGTTCGCGACATCGGTTTATGTTTTTCATCTTTATTTATTGCGCATAGAATGCTATGGTCTCCTAAATGGTATCATTAGGTTGCGCTTGAGCTTCTCTACCTGTTCGCGCCATCGGTTTATGTTTCTCATCTTTATTTATTGCGCTTTGTTGAAAACGAGTAAATCGCGTATATACTGTCATATTGCACAAAAAAAGAGCCATTTGAAGCAAGTTTTACATTTGCAAATAACTTTCTTAAAAAGATCAACTCGCTCTCCTAAGTGGTATCATTATGCTGCGCTTGAGCTTCTCTACCTGTTCGCGCCATCGGTTTATGTTTCTCATCTTTATTTATTGCGCGATGTTGAAAACGATTAAATCGCGTATAAACTGTCAAATTGCACAATAAAAGAGCCATTTGAAGCATGTTTTACATTTGCAAATATCTTTCTTAAAAAAATCAACTCGGTCTCCTAAGTGGTATCATTATGCTGCGCTTGAGCTTCTCTATCTGTTCGCGTCATCGGTTTATGTTTTTCATCTTTATTTATTGCGCATAGAATGCTATGGTCTCCTAAATGGTATCATTATGTTGCGCTTGAGCTTCTCTACCTGTTCGCGCCATCGGTTTATGTTTTTCATCTTTATTTATTGCGCGATGTTAAAAACGATTAAATCGCGTATATACTGTCATATTGAACAATAAAAGAGCCATTTGAAGCATGTTTTACATTTGCAAATATCTTTCTTAAAAAGATCAACTCGGTCTCCTAAGTGGTAGCATTATGCTGCGCTTGAGCTTCTCTATCTGTTCGCGTCATCGGTTTATGTTTTTCATCTTTATTTATTGCGCATAGAATGGTATGGTCTCCTAAATGGTATCATTATGTTACGCTTGAGCTTCTCTTCCTGTTCGCGACATCGGTTTATGTTTCTCATCTTTATTTATTGCGCGATGTTGAAAACGAGTAAATCGCGTATATACTGTCATATTGCACAATAAAAGAGCAATTTGAAGCATGTTTTACATTTGCAAATATCTTTCTTAAAAAAAATCAACTCGGTCTCCTAAGTGGTATCATTATGCTGCGCTTGAGCTTCTCTATCTGTTCGCGTCATCGGTTTATGTTTCTCATCTTTATTTATTGCGCGGTGTTGAAAACGAGTAAATCGCGTATATACTGTCATATTGCACAATAAAAGAGTCATTTGAAGCATTTTTTACATTTGCAACATCACATTTGCAAATATCTTTCTTAAAAAGAATGGTATGGTCTCCTAAGTGGTATCATTATGTTGCGCTTGAGCTTCTCTACCTGTTCGCGACATCGGTTTATGTTTTTCATCTTTATTTATTGCGCATAGAATGCTATGGTCTCCTAAATGGTATCATTATGTTGCGCTTGAGCTTCTCTACCTGTTCGCGCCATCGGTTTATGTTTCTCATCTTTATTTATTGCGCTTTGTTGAAAACGAGTAAATCGCGTATATACTGTCATATTGCACAAAAAAAGAGCCATTTGAAGCAAGTTTTACATTTGCAAATAACTTTCTTAAAAAGATCAACTCGCTCTCCTAAGTGGTATCATTATGCTGCGCTTGAGCTTCTCTACCTGTTCGCGCCATCGGTTTATGTTTCTCATCTTTATTTATTGCGCGATGTTGAAAACGATTAAATCGCGTATAAACTGTCAAATTGCACAATAAAAGAGCCATTTGAAGCATGTTTTACATTTGCAAATATCTTTCTTAAAAAAATCAACTCGGTCTCCTAAGTGGTATCATTATGCTGCGCTTGAGCTTCTCTATCTGTTCGCGTCATCGGTTTATGTTTTTCATCTTTATTTATTGCGCATAGAATGGTATGGTCTCCTAAATGGTATCATTATGTTGCGCTTGAGCTTCTCTACCTGTTCGCGCCATCGGTTTATGTTTTTCATCTTTATTTATTGCGCGATGTTAAAAACGATTAAATCGCGTATATACTGTCATATTGAACAATAAAAGAGCCATTTGAAGCATGTTTTACATTTGCAAATATCTTTCTTAAAAAGATCAACTCGGTCTCCTAAGTGGTAGCATTATGCTGCGCTTGAGCTTCTCTATCTGTTCGCGCCATCGGTTTATGTTTCTCATCTTTATTTATTGCGCTTTGTTGAAAACGAGTAAATCGCGTATATACTGTCATATTGCACAAAAAAAGAGCCATTTGAAGCAAGTTTTACATTTGCAAATAACTTTCTTAAAAAGATCAACTCGCTCTCCTAAGTGGTATCATTATGCTGCGCTTGAGCTTCTCTACCTGTTCGCGCCATCGGTTTATGTTTCTCATCTTTATTTATTGCGCGATGTTGAAAACGATTAAATCGCGTATAAACTGTCAAATTGCACAATAAAAGAGCCATTTGAAGCATTTTTTACATTTGCAACATCACATTTGCAAATATCTTTCTTAAAAAGAATGGTATGGTTTCCTAAGTGGTATCATTATGTTGCGCTTGAGCTTCTCTACCTGTTCGCGACATCGGTTTATGTTTTTCATCTTTATTTATTGCGCATAGAATGCTATGGTCTCCTAAATGGTATCATTATGTTGCGCTTGAGCTTCTCTACCTGTTCGCGCCATCGGTTTATGTTTCTCATCTTTATTTATTGCGCTTTGTTGAAAACGAGTAAATCGCGTATATACTGTCATATTGCACAAAAAAAGAGCCATTTGAAGCAAGTTTTACATTTGCAAATAACTTTCTTAAAAAGATCAACTCGCTCTCCTAAGTGGTATCATTATGCTGCGCTTGAGCTTCTCTACCTGTTCGCGCCATCGGTTTATGTTTCTCATCTTTATTTATTGCGCGATGTTGAAAACGATTAAATCGCGTATAAACTGTCAAATTGCACAATAAAAGAGCCATTTGAAGCATGTTTTACATTTGCAAATATCTTTCTTAAAAAAATCAACTCGGTCTCCTAAGTGGTATCATTATGCTGCGCTTGAGCTTCTCTATCTGTTCGCGTCATCGGTTTATGTTTTTCATCTTTATTTATTGCGCATAGAATGGTATGGTCTCCTAAATGGTATCATTATGTTGCGCTTGAGCTTCTCTACCTGTTCGCGCCATCGGTTTATGTTTTTCATCTTTATTTATTGCGCGATGTTAAAAACGATTAAATCGCGTATATACTGTCATATTGAACAATAAAAGAGCCATTTGAAGCATGTTTTACATTTGCAAATATCTTTCTTAAAAAGATCAACTCGGTCTCCTAAGTGGTAGCATTATGCTGCGCTTGAGCTTCTCTATCTGTTCGCGTCATCGGTTTATGTTTTTCATCTTTATTTATTGCGCATAGAATGGTATGGTCTCCTAAATGGTATCATTATGTTACGCTTGAGCTTCTCTTCCTGTTCGCGACATCGGTTTATGTTTCTCATCTTTATTTATTGCGCGATGTTAAAAACGAGTAAATCGCGTATATACTGTCATATTGCACAAAAAAAGAGCCATTTGAAGCAAGTTTTACATTTGCAAATAACTTTCTTAAAAAGATCATCTCGCTCTCCTAAGTGGTATCATTATGCTGCGCTTGAGCTTCTCTACCTGTTCGCGCCATCGGTTTATGTTTCTCATCTTTATTTATTGCGCGATGTTGAAAACGATTAAATCGCGTATAAACTGTCAAATTGCACAATAAAAGAGCCATTTGAAGCATGTTTTACATTTGCAAATATCTTTCTTAAAAAAATCAACTCGGTCTCCTAAGTGGTATCATTATGCTGCGCTTGAGCTTCTCTATCTGTTCGCGTCATCGGTTTATGTTTTTCATCTTTATTTATTGCGCATAGAATGCTATGGTCTCCTAAATGGTATCATTATGTTGCGCTTGAGCTTCTCTACCTGTTCGCGCCATCGGTTTATGTTTTTCATCTTTATTTATTGCGCGATGTTAAAAACGATTAAATCGCGTATATACTGTCATATTGAACAATAAAAGAGCCATTTGAAGCATGTTTTACATTTGCAAATATCTTTCTTAAAAAGATCAACTCGGTCTCCTAAGTGGTAGCATTATGCTGCGCTTGAGCTTCTCTATCTGTTCGCGTCATCGGTTTATGTTTTTCATCTTTATTTATTGCGCATAGAATGGTATGGTCTCCTAAATGGTATCATTATGTTACGCTTGAGCTTCTCTTCCTGTTCGCGACATCGGTTTATGTTTCTCATCTTTATTTATTGCGCGATGTTGAAAACGAGTAAATCGCGTATATACTGTCATATTGCACAATAAAAGAGCAATTTGAAGCATGTTTTACATTTGCAAATATCTTTCTTAAAAAAAATCAACTCGGTCTCCTAAGTGGTATCATTATGCTGCGCTTGAGCTTCTCTATCTGTTCGCGTCATCGGTTTATGTTTCTCATCTTTATTTATTGCGCGGTGTTGAAAACGAGTAAATCGCGTATATACTGTCATATTGCACAATAAAAGAGTCATTTGAAGCATTTTTTACATTTGCAACATCACATTTGCAAATATCTTTCTTAAAAAGAATGGTATGGTCTCCTAAGTGGTATCATTATGTTGCGCTTGAGCTTCTCTACCTGTTCGCGACATCGGTTTATGTTTTTCATCTTTATTTATTGCGCATAGAATGCTATGGTCTCCTAAATGGTATCATTATGTTGCGCTTGAGCTTCTCTACCTGTTCGCGCCATCGGTTTATGTTTCTCATCTTTATTTATTGCGCTTTGTTGAAAACGAGTAAATCGCGTATATACTGTCATATTGCACAAAAAAAGAGCCATTTGAAGCAAGTTTTACATTTGCAAATAACTTTCTTAAAAAGATCAACTCGCTCTCCTAAGTGGTATCATTATGCTGCGCTTGAGCTTCTCTACCTGTTCGCGCCATCGGTTTATGTTTCTCATCTTTATTTATTGCGCGATGTTGAAAACGATTAAATCGCGTATAAACTGTCAAATTGCACAATAAAAGAGCCATTTGAAGCATGTTTTACATTTGCAAATATCTTTCTTAAAAAAATCAACTCGGTCTCCTAAGTGGTATCATTATGCTGCGCTTGAGCTTCTCTATCTGTTCGCGTCATCGGTTTATGTTTTTCATCTTTATTTATTGCGCATAGAATGGTATGGTCTCCTAAATGGTATCATTATGTTGCGCTTGAGCTTCTCTACCTGTTCGCGCCATCGGTTTATGTTTTTCATCTTTATTTATTGCGCGATGTTAAAAACGATTAAATCGCGTATATACTGTCATATTGAACAATAAAAGAGCCATTTGAAGCATGTTTTACATTTGCAAATATCTTTCTTAAAAAGATCAACTCGGTCTCCTAAGTGGTAGCATTATGCTGCGCTTGAGCTTCTCTATCTGTTCGCGCCATCGGTTTATGTTTCTCATCTTTATTTATTGCGCTTTGTTGAAAACGAGTAAATCGCGTATATACTGTCATATTGCACAAAAAAAGAGCCATTTGAAGCAAGTTTTACATTTGCAAATAACTTTCTTAAAAAGATCAACTCGCTCTCCTAAGTGGTATCATTATGCTGCGCTTGAGCTTCTCTACCTGTTCGCGCCATCGGTTTATGTTTCTCATCTTTATTTATTGCGCGATGTTGAAAACGATTAAATCGCGTATAAACTGTCAAATTGCACAATAAAAGAGCCATTTGAAGCATTTTTTACATTTGCAACATCACATTTGCAAATATCTTTCTTAAAAAGAATGGTATGGTCTCCTAAGTGGTATCATTATGTTGCGCTTGAGCTTCTCTACCTGTTCGCGACATCGGTTTATGTTTTTCATCTTTATTTATTGCGCATAGAATGCTATGGTCTCCTAAATGGTATCATTATGTTGCGCTTGAGCTTCTCTACCTGTTCGCGCCATCGGTTTATGTTTCTCATCTTTATTTATTGCGCTTTGTTGAAAACGAGTAAATCGCGTATATACTGTCATATTGCACAATAAAAGAGCCATTTGAAGCATGTTTTACATTTGCAAATATCTTTCTTAAAAAGATCAACTCGGTCTCCTAAGTGGTAGCATTATGCTGCGCTTGAGCTTCTCTATCTGTTCGCGTCATCGGTTTATGTTTTTCATCTTTATTTATTGCGCATAGAATGCTATGGTCTCCTAAATGGTATCATTATGTTGCGCTTGAGCTTCTCTACCTGTTCGCGCCATCGGTTTATGTTTTTCATCTTTATTTATTGCGCGATGTTAAAAACGATTAAATCGCGTATATACTGTCATATTGAACAATAAAAGAGCCATTTGAAGCATGTTTTACATTTGCAAATATCTTTCTTAAAAAGATCAACTCGGTCTCCTAAGTGGTAGCATTATGCTGCGCTTGAGCTTCTCTATCTGTTCGCGTCATCGGTTTATGTTTTTCATCTTTATTTATTGCGCATAGAATGGTATGGTCTCCTAAATGGTATCATTATGTTACGCTTGAGCTTCTCTTCCTGTTCGCGACATCGGTTTATGTTTCTCATCTTTATTTATTGCGCGATGTTGAAAACGAGTAAATCGCGTATATACTGTCATATTGCACAATAAAAGAGCAATTTGAAGCATGTTTTACATTTGCAAATATCTTTCTTAAAAAAAATCAACTCGGTCTCCTAAGTGGTAGCATTATGCTGCGCTTGAGCTTCTCTATCTGTTCGCGTCATCGGTTTATGTTTTTCATCTTTATTTATTGCGCATAGAATGGTATGGTCTCCTAAATGGTATCATTATGTTACGCTTGAGCTTCTCTTCCTGTTCGCGACATCGGTTTATGTTTCTCATCTTTATTTATTGCGCGATGTTGAAAACGAGTAAATCGCGTATATACTGTCATATTGCACAATAAAAGAGTCATTTGAAGCATTTTTTACATTTGCAACATCACATTTGCAAATATCTTTCTTAAAAAGAATGGTATGGTCTCCTAAGTGGTATCATTATGTTGCGCTTGAGCTTCTCTACCTGTTCGCGACATCGGTTTATGTTTTTCATCTTTATTTATTGCGCATAGAATGCTATGGTCTCCTAAATGGTATCATTATGTTGCGCTTGAGCTTCTCTACCTGTTCGCGCCATCGGTTTATGTTTCTCATCTTTATTTATTGCGCTTTGTTGAAAACGAGTAAATCGCGTATATACTGTCATATTGCACAAAAAAGAGCCATTTGAAGCAAGTTTTACATTTGCAAATAACTTTCTTAAAAAGATCAACTTGCTCTCCTAAATGGTATCATTATGTTGCGCTTGAGCTTCTCTACCTGTTCGCGCCATCGGTTTATGTTTTTCATCTTTATTTATTGCGCGATGTTAAAAACGATTAAATCGCGTATATACTGTCATATTGAACAATAAAAGAGCCATTTGAAGCATGTTTTACATTTGCAAATATCTTTCTTAAAAAGATCAACTCGGTCTCCTAAGTGGTAGCATTATGCTGCGCTTGAGCTTCTCTATCTGTTCGCGTCATCGGTTTATGTTTTTCATCTTTATTTATTGCGCATAGAATGGTATGGTCTCCTAAATGGTATCATTATGTTACGCTTGAGCTTCTCTTCCTGTTCGCGACATCGGTTTATGTTTCTCATCTTTATTTATTGCGCGATGTTGAAAACGAGTAAATCGCGTATATACTGTCATATTGCACAATAAAAGAGCAATTTGAAGCATGTTTTACATTTGCAAATATCTTTCTTAAAAAAAATCAACTCGGTCTCCTAAGTGGTATCATTATGCTGCGCTTGAGCTTCTCTATCTGTTCGCGTCATCGGTTTATGTTTCTCATCTTTATTTATTGCGCGGTGTTGAAAACGAGTAAATCGCGTATATACTGTCATATTGCACAATAAAAGAGTCATTTGAAGCATTTTTTTAAAAAAAGAGCCATTTGAAGCAAGTTTTACATTTGCAAATAACTTTCTTAAAAAGATCAACTCGCTCTCCTAAGTGGTATCATTATGCTGCGCTTGAGCTTCTCTACCTGTTCGCGCCATCGGTTTATGTTTCTCATCTTTATTTATTGCGCGATGTTGAAAACGATTAAATCGCGTATAAACTGTCAAATTGCACAATAAAAGAGCCATTTGAAGCATGTTTTACATTTGCAAATATCTTTCTTAAAAAAATCAACTCGGTCTCCTAAGTGGTATCATTATGCTGCGCTTGAGCTTCTCTATCTGTTCGCGTCATCGGTTTATGTTTTTCATCTTTATTTATTGCGCATAGAATGGTATGGTCTCCTAAATGGTATCATTATGTTACGCTTGAGCTTCTCTTCCTGTTCGCGACATCGGTTTATGTTTCTCATCTTTATTTATTGCGCGATGTTAAAAACGATTAAATCGCGTATATACTGTCATATTGAACAATAAAAGAGCAATTTGAAGCATGTTTTACATTTGCAAATATCTTTCTTAAAAAAATCAACTCGGTCTCCTAAGTGGTATCATTATGCTGCGCTTGAGCTTCTCTATCTGTTCGCGTCATCGGTTTATGTTTCTCATCTTTATTTATTGCGCGGTGTTGAAAACGAGTAAATCGCGTATATACTGTCATATTGCACAATAAAAGAGTAATTTGAAGCATTTTTTACATGTGCAACATCACATTTGCAAATATCTTTCTTAAAAAGAATGGTATGGTCTCCTAAGTGGTATCATTATGTTGCGCTTGAGCTTCTCTACCTGTTCGCGACATCGGTTTATGTTTTTCATCTTTATTTATTGCGCATAGAATGCTATGGTCTCCTAAATGGTATCATTATGTTGCGCTTGAGCTTCTCTACCTGTTCGCGCCATCGGTTTATGTTTCTCATCTTTATTTATTGCGCTTTGTTGAAAACGAGTAAATCGCGTATATACTGTCATATTGCACAAAAAAAGAGCCATTTGAAGCAAGTTTTACATTTGCAAATATCTTTCTTAAAAAAAATCAACTCGGTCTCCTAAGTGGTATCATTATGCTGCGCTTGAGCTTCTCTATCTGTTCGCGTCATCGGTTTATGTTTCTCATCTTTATTTATTGCGCGGTGTTGAAAACGAGTAAATCGCGTATATACTGTCATATTGCACAATAAAAGAGTCATTTGAAGCATTTTTTACATTTGCAACATCACATTTGCAAATATCTTTCTTAAAAAGAATGGTATGGTCTCCTAAGTGGTATCATTATGTTGCGCTTGAGCTTCTCTACCTGTTCGCGACATCGGTTTATGTTTTTCATCTTTATTTATTGCGCATAGAATGCTATGGTCTCCTAAATGGTATCATTATGTTGCGCTTGAGCTTCTCTACCTGTTCGCGCCATCGGTTTATGTTTCTCATCTTTATTTATTGCGCTTTGTTGAAAACGAGTAAATCGCGTATATACTGTCATATTGCACAAAAAAAGAGCCATTTGAAGCAAGTTTTACATTTGCAAATAACTTTCTTAAAAAGATCAACTCGCTCTCCTAAGTGGTATCATTATGCTGCGCTTGAGCTTCTCTACCTGTTCGCGCCATCGGTTTATGTTTCTCATCTTTATTTATTGCGCGATGTTGAAAACGATTAAATCGCGTATAAACTGTCAAATTGCACAATAAAAGAGCCATTTGAAGCATGTTTTACATTTGCAAATATCTTTCTTAAAAAAATCAACTCGGTCTCCTAAGTGGTATCATTATGCTGCGCTTGAGCTTCTCTATCTGTTCGCGTCATCGGTTTATGTTTTTCATCTTTATTTATTGCGCATAGAATGGTATGGTCTCCTAAATGGTATCATTATGTTGCGCTTGAGCTTCTCTACCTGTTCGCGCCATCGGTTTATGTTTTTCATCTTTATTTATTGCGCGATGTTAAAAACGATTAAATCGCGTATATACTGTCATATTGAACAATAAAAGAGCCATTTGAAGCATGTTTTACATTTGCAAATATCTTTCTTAAAAAGATCAACTCGGTCTCCTAAGTGGTAGCATTATGCTGCGCTTGAGCTTCTCTATCTGTTCGCGTCATCGGTTTATGTTTTTCATCTTTATTTATTGCGCATAGAATGGTATGGTCTCCTAAATGGTATCATTATGTTACGCTTGAGCTTCTCTTCCTGTTCGCGACATCGGTTTATGTTTCTCATCTTTATTTATTGCGCGATGTTGAAAACGAGTAAATCGCGTATATACTGTCATATTGCACAATAAAAGAGCAATTTGAAGCATGTTTTACATTTGCAAATATCTTTCTTAAAAAAAATCAACTCGGTCTCCTAAGTGGTATCATTATGCTGCGCTTGAGCTTCTCTATCTGTTCGCGTCATCGGTTTATGTTTCTCATCTTTATTTATTGCGCGGTGTTGAAAACGAGTAAATCGCGTATATACTGTCATATTGCACAATAAAAGAGTCATTTGAAGCATTTTTTACATTTGCAACATCACATTTGCAAATATCTTTCTTAAAAAGAATGGTATGGTCTCCTAAGTGGTATCATTATGTTGCGCTTGAGCTTCTCTACCTGTTCGCGACATCGGTTTATGTTTTTCATCTTTATTTATTGCGCATAGAATGCTATGGTCTCCTAAATGGTATCATTATGTTGCGCTTGAGCTTCTCTACCTGTTCGCGCCATCGGTTTATGTTTCTCATCTTTATTTATTGCGCTTTGTTGAAAACGAGTAAATCGCGTATATACTGTCATATTGCACAAAAAAAGAGCCATTTGAAGCAAGTTTTACATTTGCAAATAACTTTCTTAAAAAGATCAACTCGCTCTCCTAAGTGGTATCATTATGCTGCGCTTGAGCTTCTCTACCTGTTCGCGCCATCGGTTTATGTTTCTCATCTTTATTTATTGCGCGATGTTGAAAACGATTAAATCGCGTATAAACTGTCAAATTGCACAATAAAAGAGCCATTTGAAGCATGTTTTACATTTGCAAATATCTTTCTTAAAAAAATCAACTCGGTCTCCTAAGTGGTATCATTATGCTGCGCTTGAGCTTCTCTATCTGTTCGCGTCATCGGTTTATGTTTTTCATCTTTATTTATTGCGCATAGAATGGTATGGTCTCCTAAATGGTATCATTATGTTGCGCTTGAGCTTCTCTACCTGTTCGCGCCATCGGTTTATGTTTTTCATCTTTATTTATTGCGCGATGTTAAAAACGATTAAATCGCGTATATACTGTCATATTGAACAATAAAAGAGCCATTTGAAGCATGTTTTACATTTGCAAATATCTTTCTTAAAAAGATCAACTCGGTCTCCTAAGTGGTAGCATTATGCTGCGCTTGAGCTTCTCTATCTGTTCGCGCCATCGGTTTATGTTTCTCATCTTTATTTATTGCGCTTTGTTGAAAACGAGTAAATCGCGTATATACTGTCATATTGCACAAAAAAAGAGCCATTTGAAGCAAGTTTTACATTTGCAAATAACTTTCTTAAAAAGATCAACTCGCTCTCCTAAGTGGTATCATTATGCTGCGCTTGAGCTTCTCTACCTGTTCGCGCCATCGGTTTATGTTTCTCATCTTTATTTATTGCGCGATGTTGAAAACGATTAAATCGCGTATAAACTGTCAAATTGCACAATAAAAGAGCCATTTGAAGCATTTTTTACATTTGCAACATCACATTTGCAAATATCTTTCTTAAAAAGAATGGTATGGTCTCCTAAGTGGTATCATTATGTTGCGCTTGAGCTTCTCTACCTGTTCGCGACATCGGTTTATGTTTTTCATCTTTATTTATTGCGCATAGAATGCTATGGTCTCCTAAATGGTATCATTATGTTGCGCTTGAGCTTCTCTACCTGTTCGCGCCATCGGTTTATGTTTCTCATCTTTATTTATTGCGCTTTGTTGAAAACGAGTAAATCGCGTATATACTGTCATATTGCACAATAAAAGAGCCATTTGAAGCATGTTTTACATTTGCAAATATCTTTCTTAAAAAGATCAACTCGGTCTCCTAAGTGGTAGCATTATGCTGCGCTTGAGCTTCTCTATCTGTTCGCGTCATCGGTTTATGTTTTTCATCTTTATTTATTGCGCATAGAATGGTATGGTCTCCTAAATGGTATCATTATGTTGCGCTTGAGCTTCTCTACCTGTTCGCGCCATCGGTTTATGTTTCTCATCTTTATTTATTGCGCTTTGTTGAAAACGAGTAAATCGCGTATATACTGTCATATTGCACAAAAAAAGAGCCATTTGAAGCAAGTTTTACATTTGCAAATAACTTTCTTAAAAAGATCAACTCGCTCTCCTAAGTGGTATCATTATGCTGCGCTTGAGCTTCTCTACCTGTTCGCGCCATCGGTTTATGTTTCTCATCTTTATTTATTGCGCGATGTTGAAAACGATTAAATCGCGTATAAACTGTCAAATTGCACAATAAAAGAGCCATTTGAAGCATTTTTTACATTTGCAACATCACATTTGCAAATATCTTTCTTAAAAAGAATGGTATGGTCTCCTAAGTGGTATCATTATGTTGCGCTTGAGCTTCTCTACCTGTTCGCGACATCGGTTTATGTTTTTCATCTTTATTTATTGCGCATAGAATGCTATGGTCTCCTAAATGGTATCATTATGTTGCGCTTGAGCTTCTCTACCTGTTCGCGCCATCGGTTTATGTTTCTCATCTTTATTTATTGCGCTTTGTTGAAAACGAGTAAATCGCGTATATACTGTCATATTGCACAAAAAAAGAGCCATTTGAAGCAAGTTTTACATTTGCAAATAACTTTCTTAAAAAGATCAACTCGCTCTCCTAAGTGGTATCATTATGCTGCGCTTGAGCTTCTCTACCTGTTCGCGCCATCGGTTTATGTTTCTCATCTTTATTTATTGCGCGATGTTGAAAACGATTAAATCGCGTATAAACTGTCAAATTGCACAATAAAAGAGCCATTTGAAGCATGTTTTACATTTGCAAATATCTTTCTTAAAAAAATCAACTCGGTCTCCTAAGTGGTATCATTATGCTGCGCTTGAGCTTCTCTATCTGTTCGCGTCATCGGTTTATGTTTTTCATCTTTATTTATTGCGCATAGAATGGTATGGTCTCCTAAATGGTATCATTATGTTGCGCTTGAGCTTCTCTACCTGTTCGCGCCATCGGTTTATGTTTTTCATCTTTATTTATTGCGCGATGTTAAAAACGATTAAATCGCGTATATACTGTCATATTGAACAATAAAAGAGCCATTTGAAGCATGTTTTACATTTGCAAATATCTTTCTTAAAAAGATCAACTCGGTCTCCTAAGTGGTAGCATTATGCTGCGCTTGAGCTTCTCTATCTGTTCGCGTCATCGGTTTATGTTTTTCATCTTTATTTATTGCGCATAGAATGGTATGGTCTCCTAAATGGTATCATTATGTTACGCTTGAGCTTCTCTTCCTGTTCGCGACATCGGTTTATGTTTCTCATCTTTATTTATTGCGCGATGTTAAAAACGATTAAATCGCGTATATACTGTCATATTGAACAATAAAAGAGCAATTTGAAGCATGTTTTACATTTACAAATATCTTTCTTAAAAAAATCAACTCGGTCTCCTAAGTGGTATCATTATGCTGCGCTTGAGCTTCTCTACCTGTTCGCGCCATCGGTTTATGTTTCTCATCTTTATTTATTGCGCGATGTTGAAAACGATTAAATCGCGTATAAACTGTCAAATTGCACAATAAAAGAGCCATTTGAAGCATGTTTTACATTTGCAAATATCTTTCTTAAAAAAATCAACTCGGTCTCCTAAGTGGTATCATTATGCTGCGCTTGAGCTTCTCTATCTGTTCGCGTCATCGGTTTATGTTTTTCATCTTTATTTATTGCGCATAGAATGGTATGGTCTCCTAAATGGTATCATTATGTTGCGCTTGAGCTTCTCTACCTGTTCGCGCCATCGGTTTATGTTTTTCATCTTTATTTATTGCGCGATGTTAAAAACGATTAAATCGCGTATATACTGTCATATTGAACAATAAAAGAGCCATTTGAAGCATGTTTTACATTTGCAAATATCTTTCTTAAAAAGATCAACTCGGTCTCCTAAGTGGTAGCATTATGCTGCGCTTGAGCTTCTCTATCTGTTCGCGTCATCGGTTTATGTTTCTCATCTTTATTTATTGCGCGGTGTTGAAAACGAGTAAATCGCGTATATACTGTCATATTGCACAATAAAAGAGTCATTTGAAGCATTTTTTACATTTGCAACATCACATTTGCAAATATCTTTCTTAAAAAGAATGGTATGGTCTCCTAAGTGGTATCATTATGTTGCGCTTGAGCTTCTCTACCTGTTCGCGACATCGGTTTATGTTTTTCATCTTTATTTATTGCGCATAGAATGCTATGGTCTCCTAAATGGTATCATTATGTTGCGCTTGAGCTTCTCTACCTGTTCGCGCCATCGGTTTATGTTTCTCATCTTTATTTATTGCGCTTTGTTGAAAACGAGTAAATCGCGTATATACTGTCATATTGCACAAAAAAGAGCCATTTGAAGCAAGTTTTACATTTGCAAATAACTTTCTTAAAAAGATCAACTCGCTCTCCTAAATGGTATCATTATGTTGCGCTTGAGCTTCTCTACCTGTTCGCGCCATCGGTTTATGTTTTTCATCTTTATTTATTGCGCGATGTTAAAAACGATTAAATCGCGTATATACTGTCATATTGAACAATAAAAGAGCCATTTGAAGCATGTTTTACATTTGCAAATATCTTTCTTAAAAAGATCAACTCGGTCTCCTAAGTGGTAGCATTATGCTGCGCTTGAGCTTCTCTATCTGTTCGCGTCATCGGTTTATGTTTTTCATCTTTATTTATTGCGCATAGAATGGTATGGTCTCCTAAATGGTATCATTATGTTACGCTTGAGCTTCTCTTCCTGTTCGCGACATCGGTTTATGTTTCTCATCTTTATTTATTGCGCGATGTTAAAAACGATTAAATCGCGTATATACTGTCATATTGAACAATAAAAGAGCAATTTGAAGCATGTTTTACATTTGCAAATATCTTTCTTAAAAAAATCAACTCGGTCTCCTAAGTGGTATCATTATGCTGCGCTTGAGCTTCTCTATCTGTTCGCGTCATCGGTTTATGTTTCTCATCTTTATTTATTGCGCGGTGTTGAAAACGAGTAAATCGCGTATATACTGTCATATTGCACAATAAAAGAGTCATTTGAAGCATTTTTTACATGTGCAACATCACATTTGCAAATATCTTTCTTAAAAAGAATGGTATGGTCTCCTAAGTGGTATCATTATGTTGCGCTTGAGCTTCTCTACCTGTTCGCGCCATCGGTTTATGTTTCTCATCTTTATTTATTGCGCGATGTTGAAAACGATTAAATCGCGTATAAACTGTCAAATTGCACAATAAAAGAGCCATTTGAAGCATGTTTTACATTTGCAAATATCTTTCTTAAAAAAATCAACTCGGTCTCCTAAGTGGTATCATTATGCTGCGCTTGAGCTTCTCTATCTGTTCGCGTCATCGGTTTATGTTTTTCATCTTTATTTATTGCGCATAGAATGGTATGGTCTCCTAAATGGTATCATTATGTTACGCTTGAGCTTCTCTTCCTGTTCGCGACATCGGTTTATGTTTCTCATCTTTATTTATTGCGCGGTGTTGAAAACGAGTAAATCGCGTATATACTGTCACATTGCACAATAAAAGAGTCATTTGAAGCATTTTTTACATTTGCAACATCACATTTGCAAATATCTTTCTTAAAAAGAATGGTATGGTCTCCTAAGTGGTATCATTATGTTGCGCTTGAGCTTCTCTACCTGTTCGCGACATCGGTTTATGTTTTTCATCTTTATTTATTGCGCATAGAATGCTATGGTCTCCTAAATGGTATCATTATGTTGCGCTTGAGCTTCTCTACCTGTTCGCGCCATCGGTTTATGTTTCTCATCTTTATTTATTGCGCTTTGTTGAAAACGAGTAAATCGCGTATATACTGTCATATTGCACAAAAAAGAGCCATTTGAAGCAAGTTTTACATTTGCAAATAACTTTCTTAAAAAGATCAACTTGCTCTCCTAAATGGTATCATTATGTTGCGCTTGAGCTTCTCTACCTGTTCGCGCCATCGGTTTATGTTTTTCATCTTTATTTATTGCGCGATGTTAAAAACGATTAAATCGCGTATATACTGTCATATTGAACAATAAAAGAGCCATTTGAAGCATGTTTTACATTTGCAAATATCTTTCTTAAAAAGATCAACTCGGTCTCCTAAGTGGTAGCATTATGCTGCGCTTGAGCTTCTCTATCTGTTCGCGTCATCGGTTTATGTTTTTCATCTTTATTTATTGCGCATAGAATGGTATGGTCTCCTAAATGGTATCATTATGTTACGCTTGAGCTTCTCTTCCTGTTCGCGACATCGGTTTATGTTTCTCATCTTTATTTATTGCGCGATGTTGAAAACGAGTAAATCGCGTATATACTGTCATATTGCACAATAAAAGAGCAATTTGAAGCATGTTTTACATTTGCAAATATCTTTCTTAAAAAAAATCAACTCGGTCTCCTAAGTGGTATCATTATGCTGCGCTTGAGCTTCTCTATCTGTTCGCGTCATCGGTTTATGTTTCTCATCTTTATTTATTGCGCGGTGTTGAAAACGAGTAAATCGCGTATATACTGTCATATTGCACAATAAAAGAGTCATTTGAAGCATTTTTTTAAAAAAAGAGCCATTTGAAGCAAGTTTTACATTTGCAAATAACTTTCTTAAAAAGATCAACTCGCTCTCCTAAGTGGTATCATTATGCTGCGCTTGAGCTTCTCTACCTGTTCGCGCCATCGGTTTATGTTTCTCATCTTTATTTATTGCGCGATGTTGAAAACGATTAAATCGCGTATAAACTGTCAAATTGCACAATAAAAGAGCCATTTGAAGCATGTTTTACATTTGCAAATATCTTTCTTAAAAAAATCAACTCGGTCTCCTAAGTGGTATCATTATGCTGCGCTTGAGCTTCTCTATCTGTTCGCGTCATCGGTTTATGTTTTTCATCTTTATTTATTGCGCATAGAATGGTATGGTCTCCTAAATGGTATCATTATGTTACGCTTGAGCTTCTCTTCCTGTTCGCGACATCGGTTTATGTTTCTCATCTTTATTTATTGCGCGATGTTAAAAACGATTAAATCGCGTATATACTGTCATATTGAACAATAAAAGAGCAATTTGAAGCATGTTTTACATTTGCAAATATCTTTCTTAAAAAAATCAA
Source organism: Strongylocentrotus droebachiensis (assembly GCA_035222895.1). Taxonomy (NCBI): domain Eukaryota; kingdom Metazoa; phylum Echinodermata; class Echinoidea; order Camarodonta; family Strongylocentrotidae; genus Strongylocentrotus; species Strongylocentrotus droebachiensis. The sequence continues at coordinate 48,743 of JAVYIG010008387.1, forward strand.
CTCGGTCTCCTAAGTGGTATCATTATGCTGCGCTTGAGCTTCTCTATCTGTTCGCGTCATCGGTTTATGTTTCTCATCTTTATTTATTGCGCGGTGTTGAAAACGAGTAAATCGCGTATATACTGTCATATTGCACAATAAAAGAGTAATTTGAAGCATTTTTTACATGTGCAACATCACATTTGCAAATATCTTTCTTAAAAAGAATGGTATGGTCTCCTAAGTGGTATCATTATGTTGCGCTTGAGCTTCTCTACCTGTTCGCGACATCGGTTTATGTTTTTCATCTTTATTTATTGCGCATAGAATGCTATGGTCTCCTAAATGGTATCATTATGTTGCGCTTGAGCTTCTCTACCTGTTCGCGCCATCGGTTTATGTTTCTCATCTTTATTTATTGCGCTTTGTTGAAAACGAGTAAATCGCGTATATACTGTCATATTGCACAAAAAAAGAGCCATTTGAAGCAAGTTTTACATTTGCAAATATCTTTCTTAAAAAAAATCAACTCGGTCTCCTAAGTGGTATCATTATGCTGCGCTTGAGCTTCTCTATCTGTTCGCGTCATCGGTTTATGTTTCTCATCTTTATTTATTGCGCGGTGTTGAAAACGAGTAAATCGCGTATATACTGTCATATTGCACAATAAAAGAGTCATTTGAAGCATTTTTTACATTTGCAACATCACATTTGCAAATATCTTTCTTAAAAAGAATGGTATGGTCTCCTAAGTGGTATCATTATGTTGCGCTTGAGCTTCTCTACCTGTTCGCGACATCGGTTTATGTTTTTCATCTTTATTTATTGCGCATAGAATGCTATGGTCTCCTAAATGGTATCATTATGTTGCGCTTGAGCTTCTCTACCTGTTCGCGCCATCGGTTTATGTTTCTCATCTTTATTTATTGCGCTTTGTTGAAAACGAGTAAATCGCGTATATACTGTCATATTGCACAAAAAAAGAGCCATTTGAAGCAAGTTTTACATTTGCAAATAACTTTCTTAAAAAGATCAACTCGCTCTCCTAAGTGGTATCATTATGCTGCGCTTGAGCTTCTCTACCTGTTCGCGCCATCGGTTTATGTTTCTCATCTTTATTTATTGCGCGATGTTGAAAACGATTAAATCGCGTATAAACTGTCAAATTGCACAATAAAAGAGCCATTTGAAGCATGTTTTACATTTGCAAATATCTTTCTTAAAAAAATCAACTCGGTCTCCTAAGTGGTATCATTATGCTGCGCTTGAGCTTCTCTATCTGTTCGCGTCATCGGTTTATGTTTTTCATCTTTATTTATTGCGCATAGAATGGTATGGTCTCCTAAATGGTATCATTATGTTACGCTTGAGCTTCTCTTCCTGTTCGCGACATCGGTTTATGTTTCTCATCTTTATTTATTGCGCGGTGTTGAAAACGAGTAAATCGCGTATATACTGTCACATTGCACAATAAAAGAGTCATTTGAAGCATTTTTTACATTTGCAACATCACATTTGCAAATATCTTTCTTAAAAAGAATGGTATGGTCTCCTAAGTGGTATCATTATGTTGCGCTTGAGCTTCTCTACCTGTTCGCGACATCGGTTTATGTTTTTCATCTTTATTTATTGCGCATAGAATGCTATGGTCTCCTAAATGGTATCATTATGTTGCGCTTGAGCTTCTCTACCTGTTCGCGCCATCGGTTTATGTTTCTCATCTTTATTTATTGCGCTTTGTTGAAAACGAGTAAATCGCGTATATACTGTCATATTGCACAAAAAAGAGCCATTTGAAGCAAGTTTTACATTTGCAAATAACTTTCTTAAAAAGATCAACTTGCTCTCCTAAATGGTATCATTATGTTGCGCTTGAGCTTCTCTACCTGTTCGCGCCATCGGTTTATGTTTTTCATCTTTATTTATTGCGCGATGTTAAAAACGATTAAATCGCGTATATACTGTCATATTGAACAATAAAAGAGCCATTTGAAGCATGTTTTACATTTGCAAATATCTTTCTTAAAAAGATCAACTCGGTCTCCTAAGTGGTAGCATTATGCTGCGCTTGAGCTTCTCTATCTGTTCGCGTCATCGGTTTATGTTTTTCATCTTTATTTATTGCGCATAGAATGGTATGGTCTCCTAAATGGTATCATTATGTTACGCTTGAGCTTCTCTTCCTGTTCGCGACATCGGTTTATGTTTCTCATCTTTATTTATTGCGCGATGTTGAAAACGAGTAAATCGCGTATATACTGTCATATTGCACAATAAAAGAGCAATTTGAAGCATGTTTTACATTTGCAAATATCTTTCTTAAAAAAAATCAACTCGGTCTCCTAAGTGGTATCATTATGCTGCGCTTGAGCTTCTCTATCTGTTCGCGTCATCGGTTTATGTTTCTCATCTTTATTTATTGCGCGGTGTTGAAAACGAGTAAATCGCGTATATACTGTCATATTGCACAATAAAAGAGTCATTTGAAGCATTTTTTTAAAAAAAGAGCCATTTGAAGCAAGTTTTACATTTGCAAATAACTTTCTTAAAAAGATCAACTCGCTCTCCTAAGTGGTATCATTATGCTGCGCTTGAGCTTCTCTACCTGTTCGCGCCATCGGTTTATGTTTCTCATCTTTATTTATTGCGCGATGTTGAAAACGATTAAATCGCGTATAAACTGTCAAATTGCACAATAAAAGAGCCATTTGAAGCATGTTTTACATTTGCAAATATCTTTCTTAAAAAAATCAACTCGGTCTCCTAAGTGGTATCATTATGCTGCGCTTGAGCTTCTCTATCTGTTCGCGTCATCGGTTTATGTTTTTCATCTTTATTTATTGCGCATAGAATGGTATGGTCTCCTAAATGGTATCATTATGTTACGCTTGAGCTTCTCTTCCTGTTCGCGACATCGGTTTATGTTTCTCATCTTTATTTATTGCGCGATGTTAAAAACGATTAAATCGCGTATATACTGTCATATTGAACAATAAAAGAGCAATTTGAAGCATGTTTTACATTTGCAAATATCTTTCTTAAAAAAATCAACTCGGTCTCCTAAGTGGTATCATTATGCTGCGCTTGAGCTTCTCTATCTGTTCGCGTCATCGGTTTATGTTTCTCATCTTTATTTATTGCGCGGTGTTGAAAACGAGTAAATCGCGTATATACTGTCATATTGCACAATAAAAGAGTAATTTGAAGCATTTTTTACATGTGCAACATCACATTTGCAAATATCTTTCTTAAAAAGAATGGTATGGTCTCCTAAGTGGTATCATTATGTTGCGCTTGAGCTTCTCTACCTGTTCGCGACATCGGTTTATGTTTTTCATCTTTATTTATTGCGCATAGAATGCTATGGTCTCCTAAATGGTATCATTATGTTGCGCTTGAGCTTCTCTACCTGTTCGCGCCATCGGTTTATGTTTCTCATCTTTATTTATTGCGCTTTGTTGAAAACGAGTAAATCGCGTATATACTGTCATATTGCACAAAAAAAGAGCCATTTGAAGCAAGTTTTACATTTGCAAATAACTTTCTTAAAAAGATCAACTCGCTCTCCTAAGTGGTATCATTATGCTGCGCTTGAGCTTCTCTACCTGTTCGCGCCATCGGTTTATGTTTCTCATCTTTATTTATTGCGCGATGTTGAAAACGATTAAATCGCGTATAAACTGTCAAATTGCACAATAAAAGAGCCATTTGAAGCATGTTTTACATTTGCAAATATCTTTCTTAAAAAAATCAACTCGGTCTCCTAAGTGGTATCATTATGCTGCGCTTGAGCTTCTCTATCTGTTCGCGTCATCGGTTTATGTTTTTCATCTTTATTTATTGCGCATAGAATGGTATGGTCTCCTAAATGGTATCATTATGTTGCGCTTGAGCTTCTCTACCTGTTCGCGCCATCGGTTTATGTTTTTCATCTTTATTTATTGCGCGATGTTAAAAACGATTAAATCGCGTATATACTGTCATATTGAACAATAAAAGAGCCATTTGAAGCATGTTTTACATTTGCAAATATCTTTCTTAAAAAGATCAACTCGGTCTCCTAAGTGGTAGCATTATGCTGCGCTTGAGCTTCTCTATCTGTTCGCGTCATCGGTTTATGTTTTTCATCTTTATTTATTGCGCATAGAATGGTATGGTCTCCTAAATGGTATCATTATGTTACGCTTGAGCTTCTCTTCCTGTTCGCGACATCGGTTTATGTTTCTCATCTTTATTTATTGCGCGATGTTGAAAACGAGTAAATCGCGTATATACTGTCATATTGCACAATAAAAGAGCAATTTGAAGCATGTTTTACATTTGCAAATATCTTTCTTAAAAAAAATCAACTCGGTCTCCTAAGTGGTATCATTATGCTGCGCTTGAGCTTCTCTATCTGTTCGCGTCATCGGTTTATGTTTCTCATCTTTATTTATTGCGCGGTGTTGAAAACGAGTAAATCGCGTATATACTGTCATATTGCACAATAAAAGAGTCATTTGAAGCATTTTTTACATTTGCAACATCACATTTGCAAATATCTTTCTTAAAAAGAATGGTATGGTCTCCTAAGTGGTATCATTATGTTGCGCTTGAGCTTCTCTACCTGTTCGCGACATCGGTTTATGTTTTTCATCTTTATTTATTGCGCATAGAATGCTATGGTCTCCTAAATGGTATCATTATGTTGCGCTTGAGCTTCTCTACCTGTTCGCGCCATCGGTTTATGTTTCTCATCTTTATTTATTGCGCTTTGTTGAAAACGAGTAAATCGCGTATATACTGTCATATTGCACAAAAAAAGAGCCATTTGAAGCAAGTTTTACATTTGCAAATAACTTTCTTAAAAAGATCAACTCGCTCTCCTAAGTGGTATCATTATGCTGCGCTTGAGCTTCTCTACCTGTTCGCGCCATCGGTTTATGTTTCTCATCTTTATTTATTGCGCGATGTTGAAAACGATTAAATCGCGTATAAACTGTCAAATTGCACAATAAAAGAGCCATTTGAAGCATGTTTTACATTTGCAAATATCTTTCTTAAAAAAATCAACTCGGTCTCCTAAGTGGTATCATTATGCTGCGCTTGAGCTTCTCTATCTGTTCGCGTCATCGGTTTATGTTTTTCATCTTTATTTATTGCGCATAGAATGGTATGGTCTCCTAAATGGTATCATTATGTTGCGCTTGAGCTTCTCTACCTGTTCGCGCCATCGGTTTATGTTTTTCATCTTTATTTATTGCGCGATGTTAAAAACGATTAAATCGCGTATATACTGTCATATTGAACAATAAAAGAGCCATTTGAAGCATGTTTTACATTTGCAAATATCTTTCTTAAAAAGATCAACTCGGTCTCCTAAGTGGTAGCATTATGCTGCGCTTGAGCTTCTCTATCTGTTCGCGCCATCGGTTTATGTTTCTCATCTTTATTTATTGCGCTTTGTTGAAAACGAGTAAATCGCGTATATACTGTCATATTGCACAAAAAAAGAGCCATTTGAAGCAAGTTTTACATTTGCAAATAACTTTCTTAAAAAGATCAACTCGCTCTCCTAAGTGGTATCATTATGCTGCGCTTGAGCTTCTCTACCTGTTCGCGCCATCGGTTTATGTTTCTCATCTTTATTTATTGCGCGATGTTGAAAACGATTAAATCGCGTATAAACTGTCAAATTGCACAATAAAAGAGCCATTTGAAGCATTTTTTACATTTGCAACATCACATTTGCAAATATCTTTCTTAAAAAGAATGGTATGGTCTCCTAAGTGGTATCATTATGTTGCGCTTGAGCTTCTCTACCTGTTCGCGACATCGGTTTATGTTTTTCATCTTTATTTATTGCGCATAGAATGCTATGGTCTCCTAAATGGTATCATTATGTTGCGCTTGAGCTTCTCTACCTGTTCGCGCCATCGGTTTATGTTTCTCATCTTTATTTATTGCGCTTTGTTGAAAACGAGTAAATCGCGTATATACTGTCATATTGCACAATAAAAGAGCCATTTGAAGCATGTTTTACATTTGCAAATATCTTTCTTAAAAAGATCAACTCGGTCTCCTAAGTGGTAGCATTATGCTGCGCTTGAGCTTCTCTATCTGTTCGCGTCATCGGTTTATGTTTTTCATCTTTATTTATTGCGCATAGAATGGTATGGTCTCCTAAATGGTATCATTATGTTGCGCTTGAGCTTCTCTACCTGTTCGCGCCATCGGTTTATGTTTCTCATCTTTATTTATTGCGCTTTGTTGAAAACGAGTAAATCGCGTATATACTGTCATATTGCACAAAAAAAGAGCCATTTGAAGCAAGTTTTACATTTGCAAATAACTTTCTTAAAAAGATCAACTCGCTCTCCTAAGTGGTATCATTATGCTGCGCTTGAGCTTCTCTACCTGTTCGCGCCATCGGTTTATGTTTCTCATCTTTATTTATTGCGCGATGTTGAAAACGATTAAATCGCGTATAAACTGTCAAATTGCACAATAAAAGAGCCATTTGAAGCATTTTTTACATTTGCAACATCACATTTGCAAATATCTTTCTTAAAAAGAATGGTATGGTCTCCTAAGTGGTATCATTATGTTGCGCTTGAGCTTCTCTACCTGTTCGCGACATCGGTTTATGTTTTTCATCTTTATTTATTGCGCATAGAATGCTATGGTCTCCTAAATGGTATCATTATGTTGCGCTTGAGCTTCTCTACCTGTTCGCGCCATCGGTTTATGTTTCTCATCTTTATTTATTGCGCTTTGTTGAAAACGAGTAAATCGCGTATATACTGTCATATTGCACAAAAAAAGAGCCATTTGAAGCAAGTTTTACATTTGCAAATATCTTTCTTAAAAAAAATCAACTCGGTCTCCTAAGTGGTATCATTATGCTGCGCTTGAGCTTCTCTATCTGTTCGCGTCATCGGTTTATGTTTCTCATCTTTATTTATTGCGCGGTGTTGAAAACGAGTAAATCGCGTATATACTGTCATATTGCACAATAAAAGAGTCATTTGAAGCATTTTTTACATTTGCAACATCACATTTGCAAATATCTTTCTTAAAAAGAATGGTATGGTCTCCTAAGTGGTATCATTATGTTGCGCTTGAGCTTCTCTACCTGTTCGCGACATCGGTTTATGTTTTTCATCTTTATTTATTGCGCATAGAATGCTATGGTCTCCTAAATGGTATCATTATGTTGCGCTTGAGCTTCTCTACCTGTTCGCGCCATCGGTTTATGTTTCTCATCTTTATTTATTGCGCTTTGTTGAAAACGAGTAAATCGCGTATATACTGTCATATTGCACAAAAAAAGAGCCATTTGAAGCAAGTTTTACATTTGCAAATAACTTTCTTAAAAAGATCAACTCGCTCTCCTAAGTGGTATCATTATGCTGCGCTTGAGCTTCTCTACCTGTTCGCGCCATCGGTTTATGTTTCTCATCTTTATTTATTGCGCGATGTTGAAAACGATTAAATCGCGTATAAACTGTCAAATTGCACAATAAAAGAGCCATTTGAAGCATGTTTTACATTTGCAAATATCTTTCTTAAAAAAATCAACTCGGTCTCCTAAGTGGTATCATTATGCTGCGCTTGAGCTTCTCTATCTGTTCGCGTCATCGGTTTATGTTTTTCATCTTTATTTATTGCGCATAGAATGGTATGGTCTCCTAAATGGTATCATTATGTTGCGCTTGAGCTTCTCTACCTGTTCGCGCCATCGGTTTATGTTTTTCATCTTTATTTATTGCGCGATGTTAAAAACGATTAAATCGCGTATATACTGTCATATTGAACAATAAAAGAGCCATTTGAAGCATGTTTTACATTTGCAAATATCTTTCTTAAAAAGATCAACTCGGTCTCCTAAGTGGTAGCATTATGCTGCGCTTGAGCTTCTCTATCTGTTCGCGCCATCGGTTTATGTTTCTCATCTTTATTTATTGCGCTTTGTTGAAAACGAGTAAATCGCGTATATACTGTCATATTGCACAAAAAAAGAGCCATTTGAAGCAAGTTTTACATTTGCAAATAACTTTCTTAAAAAGATCAACTCGCTCTCCTAAGTGGTATCATTATGCTGCGCTTGAGCTTCTCTACCTGTTCGCGCCATCGGTTTATGTTTCTCATCTTTATTTATTGCGCGATGTTGAAAACGATTAAATCGCGTATAAACTGTCAAATTGCACAATAAAAGAGCCATTTGAAGCATTTTTTACATTTGCAACATCACATTTGCAAATATCTTTCTTAAAAAGAATGGTATGGTTTCCTAAGTGGTATCATTATGTTGCGCTTGAGCTTCTCTACCTGTTCGCGACATCGGTTTATGTTTTTCATCTTTATTTATTGCGCATAGAATGCTATGGTCTCCTAAATGGTATCATTATGTTGCGCTTGAGCTTCTCTACCTGTTCGCGCCATCGGTTTATGTTTCTCATCTTTATTTATTGCGCTTTGTTGAAAACGAGTAAATCGCGTATATACTGTCATATTGCACAAAAAAAGAGCCATTTGAAGCAAGTTTTACATTTGCAAATAACTTTCTTAAAAAGATCAACTCGCTCTCCTAAGTGGTATCATTATGCTGCGCTTGAGCTTCTCTACCTGTTCGCGCCATCGGTTTATGTTTCTCATCTTTATTTATTGCGCGATGTTGAAAACGATTAAATCGCGTATAAACTGTCAAATTGCACAATAAAAGAGCCATTTGAAGCATGTTTTACATTTGCAAATATCTTTCTTAAAAAAATCAACTCGGTCTCCTAAGTGGTATCATTATGCTGCGCTTGAGCTTCTCTATCTGTTCGCGTCATCGGTTTATGTTTTTCATCTTTATTTATTGCGCATAGAATGGTATGGTCTCCTAAATGGTATCATTATGTTGCGCTTGAGCTTCTCTACCTGTTCGCGCCATCGGTTTATGTTTTTCATCTTTATTTATTGCGCGATGTTAAAAACGATTAAATCGCGTATATACTGTCATATTGAACAATAAAAGAGCCATTTGAAGCATGTTTTACATTTGCAAATATCTTTCTTAAAAAGATCAACTCGGTCTCCTAAGTGGTAGCATTATGCTGCGCTTGAGCTTCTCTATCTGTTCGCGTCATCGGTTTATGTTTTTCATCTTTATTTATTGCGCATAGAATGGTATGGTCTCCTAAATGGTATCATTATGTTACGCTTGAGCTTCTCTTCCTGTTCGCGACATCGGTTTATGTTTCTCATCTTTATTTATTGCGCGATGTTAAAAACGATTAAATCGCGTATATACTGTCATATTGAACAATAAAAGAGCAATTTGAAGCATGTTTTACATTTGCAAATATCTTTCTTAAAAAAATCAACTCGGTCTCCTAAGTGGTATCATTATGCTGCGCTTGAGCTTCTCTATCTGTTCGCGTCATCGGTTTATGTTTCTCATCTTTATTTATTGCGCGGTGTTGAAAACGAGTAAATCGCGTATATACTGTCATATTGCACAATAAAAGAGTCATTTGAAGCATTTTTTACATGTGCAACATCACATTTGCAAATATCTTTCTTAAAAAGAATGGTATGGTCTCCTAAGTGGTATCATTATGTTGCGCTTGAGCTTCTCTACCTGTTCGCGACATCGGTTTATGTTTTTCATCTTTATTTATTGCGCATAGAATGCTATGGTCTCCTAAATGGTATCATTATGTTGCGCTTGAGCTTCTCTACCTGTTCGCGCCATCGGTTTATGTTTCTCATCTTTATTTATTGCGCTTTGTTGAAAACGAGTAAATCGCGTATATACTGTCATATTGCACAAAAAAAGAGCCATTTGAAGCAAGTTTTACATTTGCAAATAACTTTCTTAAAAAGATCATCTCGCTCTCCTAAGTGGTATCATTATGCTGCGCTTGAGCTTCTCTACCTGTTCGCGCCATCGGTTTATGTTTCTCATCTTTATTTATTGCGCGATGTTGAAAACGATTAAATCGCGTATAAACTGTCAAATTGCACAATAAAAGAGCCATTTGAAGCATGTTTTACATTTGCAAATATCTTTCTTAAAAAAATCAACTCGGTCTCCTAAGTGGTATCATTATGCTGCGCTTGAGCTTCTCTATCTGTTCGCGTCATCGGTTTATGTTTTTCATCTTTATTTATTGCGCATAGAATGCTATGGTCTCCTAAATGGTATCATTATGTTGCGCTTGAGCTTCTCTACCTGTTCGCGCCATCGGTTTATGTTTTTCATCTTTATTTATTGCGCGATGTTAAAAACGATTAAATCGCGTATATACTGTCATATTGAACAATAAAAGAGCCATTTGAAGCATGTTTTACATTTGCAAATATCTTTCTTAAAAAGATCAACTCGGTCTCCTAAGTGGTAGCATTATGCTGCGCTTGAGCTTCTCTATCTGTTCGCGTCATCGGTTTATGTTTTTCATCTTTATTTATTGCGCATAGAATGGTATGGTCTCCTAAATGGTATCATTATGTTACGCTTGAGCTTCTCTTCCTGTTCGCGACATCGGTTTATGTTTCTCATCTTTATTTATTGCGCGATGTTGAAAACGAGTAAATCGCGTATATACTGTCATATTGCACAATAAAAGAGCAATTTGAAGCATGTTTTACATTTGCAAATATCTTTCTTAAAAAAAATCAACTCGGTCTCCTAAGTGGTATCATTATGCTGCGCTTGAGCTTCTCTATCTGTTCGCGTCATCGGTTTATGTTTCTCATCTTTATTTATTGCGCGGTGTTGAAAACGAGTAAATCGCGTATATACTGTCATATTGCACAATAAAAGAGTCATTTGAAGCATTTTTTACATTTGCAACATCACATTTGCAAATATCTTTCTTAAAAAGAATGGTATGGTCTCCTAAGTGGTATCATTATGTTGCGCTTGAGCTTCTCTACCTGTTCGCGACATCGGTTTATGTTTTTCATCTTTATTTATTGCGCATAGAATGCTATGGTCTCCTAAATGGTATCATTATGTTGCGCTTGAGCTTCTCTACCTGTTCGCGCCATCGGTTTATGTTTCTCATCTTTATTTATTGCGCTTTGTTGAAAACGAGTAAATCGCGTATATACTGTCATATTGCACAAAAAAAGAGCCATTTGAAGCAAGTTTTACATTTGCAAATAACTTTCTTAAAAAGATCAACTCGCTCTCCTAAGTGGTATCATTATGCTGCGCTTGAGCTTCTCTACCTGTTCGCGCCATCGGTTTATGTTTCTCATCTTTATTTATTGCGCGATGTTGAAAACGATTAAATCGCGTATAAACTGTCAAATTGCACAATAAAAGAGCCATTTGAAGCATGTTTTACATTTGCAAATATCTTTCTTAAAAAAATCAACTCGGTCTCCTAAGTGGTATCATTATGCTGCGCTTGAGCTTCTCTATCTGTTCGCGTCATCGGTTTATGTTTTTCATCTTTATTTATTGCGCATAGAATGGTATGGTCTCCTAAATGGTATCATTATGTTGCGCTTGAGCTTCTCTACCTGTTCGCGCCATCGGTTTATGTTTTTCATCTTTATTTATTGCGCGATGTTAAAAACGATTAAATCGCGTATATACTGTCATATTGAACAATAAAAGAGCCATTTGAAGCATGTTTTACATTTGCAAATATCTTTCTTAAAAAGATCAACTCGGTCTCCTAAGTGGTAGCATTATGCTGCGCTTGAGCTTCTCTATCTGTTCGCGCCATCGGTTTATGTTTCTCATCTTTATTTATTGCGCTTTGTTGAAAACGAGTAAATCGCGTATATACTGTCATATTGCACAAAAAAAGAGCCATTTGAAGCAAGTTTTACATTTGCAAATAACTTTCTTAAAAAGATCAACTCGCTCTCCTAAGTGGTATCATTATGCTGCGCTTGAGCTTCTCTACCTGTTCGCGCCATCGGTTTATGTTTCTCATCTTTATTTATTGCGCGATGTTGAAAACGATTAAATCGCGTATAAACTGTCAAATTGCACAATAAAAGAGCCATTTGAAGCATTTTTTACATTTGCAACATCACATTTGCAAATATCTTTCTTAAAAAGAATGGTATGGTCTCCTAAGTGGTATCATTATGTTGCGCTTGAGCTTCTCTACCTGTTCGCGACATCGGTTTATGTTTTTCATCTTTATTTATTGCGCATAGAATGCTATGGTCTCCTAAATGGTATCATTATGTTGCGCTTGAGCTTCTCTACCTGTTCGCGCCATCGGTTTATGTTTCTCATCTTTATTTATTGCGCTTTGTTGAAAACGAGTAAATCGCGTATATACTGTCATATTGCACAATAAAAGAGCCATTTGAAGCATGTTTTACATTTGCAAATATCTTTCTTAAAAAGATCAACTCGGTCTCCTAAGTGGTAGCATTATGCTGCGCTTGAGCTTCTCTATCTGTTCGCGTCATCGGTTTATGTTTTTCATCTTTATTTATTGCGCATAGAATGCTATGGTCTCCTAAATGGTATCATTATGTTGCGCTTGAGCTTCTCTACCTGTTCGCGCCATCGGTTTATGTTTCTCATCTTTATTTATTGCGCTTTGTTGAAAACGAGTAAATCGCGTATATACTGTCATATTGCACAAAAAAAGAGCCATTTGAAGCAAGTTTTACATTTGCAAATAACTTTCTTAAAAAGATCAACTCGCTCTCCTAAGTGGTATCATTATGCTGCGCTTGAGCTTCTCTACCTGTTCGCGCCATCGGTTTATGTTTCTCATCTTTATTTATTGCGCGATGTTGAAAACGATTAAATCGCGTATAAACTGTCAAATTGCACAATAAAAGAGCCATTTGAAGCATGTTTTACATTTGCAAATATCTTTCTTAAAAAAATCAACTCGGTCTCCTAAGTGGTATCATTATGCTGCGCTTGAGCTTCTCTATCTGTTCGCGTCATCGGTTTATGTTTTTCATCTTTATTTATTGCGCATAGAATGGTATGGTCTCCTAAATGGTATCATTATGTTACGCTTGAGCTTCTCTTCCTGTTCGCGACATCGGTTTATGTTTCTCATCTTTATTTATTGCGCGGTGTTGAAAACGAGTAAATCGCGTATATACTGTCACATTGCACAATAAAAGAGTCATTTGAAGCATTTTTTACATTTGCAACATCACATTTGCAAATATCTTTCTTAAAAAGAATGGTATGGTCTCCTAAGTGGTATCATTATGTTGCGCTTGAGCTTCTCTACCTGTTCGCGACATCGGTTTATGTTTTTCATCTTTATTTATTGCGCATAGAATGCTATGGTCTCCTAAATGGTATCATTATGTTGCGCTTGAGCTTCTCTACCTGTTCGCGCCATCGGTTTATGTTTCTCATCTTTATTTATTGCGCTTTGTTGAAAACGAGTAAATCGCGTATATACTGTCATATTGCACAAAAAAGAGCCATTTGAAGCAAGTTTTACATTTGCAAATAACTTTCTTAAAAAGATCAACTTGCTCTCCTAAATGGTATCATTATGTTGCGCTTGAGCTTCTCTACCTGTTCGCGCCATCGGTTTATGTTTTTCATCTTTATTTATTGCGCGATGTTAAAAACGATTAAATCGCGTATATACTGTCATATTGAACAATAAAAGAGCCATTTGAAGCATGTTTTACATTTGCAAATATCTTTCTTAAAAAGATCAACTCGGTCTCCTAAGTGGTAGCATTATGCTGCGCTTGAGCTTCTCTATCTGTTCGCGTCATCGGTTTATGTTTTTCATCTTTATTTATTGCGCATAGAATGGTATGGTCTCCTAAATGGTATCATTATGTTACGCTTGAGCTTCTCTTCCTGTTCGCGACATCGGTTTATGTTTCTCATCTTTATTTATTGCGCGATGTTGAAAACGAGTAAATCGCGTATATACTGTCATATTGCACAATAAAAGAGCAATTTGAAGCATGTTTTACATTTGCAAATATCTTTCTTAAAAAAAATCAACTCGGTCTCCTAAGTGGTATCATTATGCTGCGCTTGAGCTTCTCTATCTGTTCGCGTCATCGGTTTATGTTTCTCATCTTTATTTATTGCGCGGTGTTGAAAACGAGTAAATCGCGTATATACTGTCATATTGCACAATAAAAGAGTCATTTGAAGCATTTTTTTAAAAAAAGAGCCATTTGAAGCAAGTTTTACATTTGCAAATAACTTTCTTAAAAAGATCAACTCGCTCTCCTAAGTGGTATCATTATGCTGCGCTTGAGCTTCTCTACCTGTTCGCGCCATCGGTTTATGTTTCTCATCTTTATTTATTGCGCGATGTTGAAAACGATTAAATCGCGTATAAACTGTCAAATTGCACAATAAAAGAGCCATTTGAAGCATGTTTTACATTTGCAAATATCTTTCTTAAAAAAATCAACTCGGTCTCCTAAGTGGTATCATTATGCTGCGCTTGAGCTTCTCTATCTGTTCGCGTCATCGGTTTATGTTTTTCATCTTTATTTATTGCGCATAGAATGGTATGGTCTCCTAAATGGTATCATTATGTTACGCTTGAGCTTCTCTTCCTGTTCGCGACATCGGTTTATGTTTCTCATCTTTATTTATTGCGCGATGTTAAAAACGATTAAATCGCGTATATACTGTCATATTGAACAATAAAAGAGCAATTTGAAGCATGTTTTACATTTGCAAATATCTTTCTTAAAAAAATCAACTCGGTCTCCTAAGTGGTATCATTATGCTGCGCTTGAGCTTCTCTATCTGTTCGCGTCATCGGTTTATGTTTCTCATCTTTATTTATTGCGCGGTGTTGAAAACGAGTAAATCGCGTATATACTGTCATATTGCACAATAAAAGAGTAATTTGAAGCATTTTTTACATGTGCAACATCACATTTGCAAATATCTTTCTTAAAAAGAATGGTATGGTCTCCTAAGTGGTATCATTATGTTGCGCTTGAGCTTCTCTACCTGTTCGCGACATCGGTTTATGTTTTTCATCTTTATTTATTGCGCATAGAATGCTATGGTCTCCTAAATGGTATCATTATGTTGCGCTTGAGCTTCTCTACCTGTTCGCGCCATCGGTTTATGTTTCTCATCTTTATTTATTGCGCTTTGTTGAAAACGAGTAAATCGCGTATATACTGTCATATTGCACAAAAAAAGAGCCATTTGAAGCAAGTTTTACATTTGCAAATATCTTTCTTAAAAAAAATCAACTCGGTCTCCTAAGTGGTATCATTATGCTGCGCTTGAGCTTCTCTATCTGTTCGCGTCATCGGTTTATGTTTCTCATCTTTATTTATTGCGCGGTGTTGAAAACGAGTAAATCGCGTATATACTGTCATATTGCACAATAAAAGAGTCATTTGAAGCATTTTTTACATTTGCAACATCACATTTGCAAATATCTTTCTTAAAAAGAATGGTATGGTCTCCTAAGTGGTATCATTATGTTGCGCTTGAGCTTCTCTACCTGTTCGCGACATCGGTTTATGTTTTTCATCTTTATTTATTGCGCATAGAATGCTATGGTCTCCTAAATGGTATCATTATGTTGCGCTTGAGCTTCTCTACCTGTTCGCGCCATCGGTTTATGTTTCTCATCTTTATTTATTGCGCTTTGTTGAAAACGAGTAAATCGCGTATATACTGTCATATTGCACAAAAAAAGAGCCATTTGAAGCAAGTTTTACATTTGCAAATAACTTTCTTAAAAAGATCAACTCGCTCTCCTAAGTGGTATCATTATGCTGCGCTTGAGCTTCTCTACCTGTTCGCGCCATCGGTTTATGTTTCTCATCTTTATTTATTGCGCGATGTTGAAAACGATTAAATCGCGTATAAACTGTCAAATTGCACAATAAAAGAGCCATTTGAAGCATGTTTTACATTTGCAAATATCTTTCTTAAAAAAATCAACTCGGTCTCCTAAGTGGTATCATTATGCTGCGCTTGAGCTTCTCTATCTGTTCGCGTCATCGGTTTATGTTTTTCATCTTTATTTATTGCGCATAGAAT
This sequence comes from Strongylocentrotus droebachiensis, assembly GCA_035222895.1. NCBI lineage: Eukaryota > Metazoa > Echinodermata > Echinoidea > Camarodonta > Strongylocentrotidae > Strongylocentrotus > Strongylocentrotus droebachiensis. The sequence continues at coordinate 64,695 of JAVYIG010008387.1, forward strand.
GGTATGGTCTCCTAAATGGTATCATTATGTTGCGCTTGAGCTTCTCTACCTGTTCGCGCCATCGGTTTATGTTTTTCATCTTTATTTATTGCGCGATGTTAAAAACGATTAAATCGCGTATATACTGTCATATTGAACAATAAAAGAGCCATTTGAAGCATGTTTTACATTTGCAAATATCTTTCTTAAAAAGATCAACTCGGTCTCCTAAGTGGTAGCATTATGCTGCGCTTGAGCTTCTCTATCTGTTCGCGTCATCGGTTTATGTTTTTCATCTTTATTTATTGCGCATAGAATGGTATGGTCTCCTAAATGGTATCATTATGTTACGCTTGAGCTTCTCTTCCTGTTCGCGACATCGGTTTATGTTTCTCATCTTTATTTATTGCGCGATGTTGAAAACGAGTAAATCGCGTATATACTGTCATATTGCACAATAAAAGAGCAATTTGAAGCATGTTTTACATTTGCAAATATCTTTCTTAAAAAAAATCAACTCGGTCTCCTAAGTGGTATCATTATGCTGCGCTTGAGCTTCTCTATCTGTTCGCGTCATCGGTTTATGTTTCTCATCTTTATTTATTGCGCGGTGTTGAAAACGAGTAAATCGCGTATATACTGTCATATTGCACAATAAAAGAGTCATTTGAAGCATTTTTTACATTTGCAACATCACATTTGCAAATATCTTTCTTAAAAAGAATGGTATGGTCTCCTAAGTGGTATCATTATGTTGCGCTTGAGCTTCTCTACCTGTTCGCGACATCGGTTTATGTTTTTCATCTTTATTTATTGCGCATAGAATGCTATGGTCTCCTAAATGGTATCATTATGTTGCGCTTGAGCTTCTCTACCTGTTCGCGCCATCGGTTTATGTTTCTCATCTTTATTTATTGCGCTTTGTTGAAAACGAGTAAATCGCGTATATACTGTCATATTGCACAAAAAAAGAGCCATTTGAAGCAAGTTTTACATTTGCAAATAACTTTCTTAAAAAGATCAACTCGCTCTCCTAAGTGGTATCATTATGCTGCGCTTGAGCTTCTCTACCTGTTCGCGCCATCGGTTTATGTTTCTCATCTTTATTTATTGCGCGATGTTGAAAACGATTAAATCGCGTATAAACTGTCAAATTGCACAATAAAAGAGCCATTTGAAGCATGTTTTACAGTTGCAAATATCTTTCTTAAAAAAATCAACTCGGTCTCCTAAGTGGTATCATTATGCTGCGCTTGAGCTTCTCTATCTGTTCGCGTCATCGGTTTATGTTTTTCATCTTTATTTATTGCGCATAGAATGGTATGGTCTCCTAAATGGTATCATTATGTTGCGCTTGAGCTTCTCTACCTGTTCGCGCCATCGGTTTATGTTTTTCATCTTTATTTATTGCGCGATGTTAAAAACGATTAAATCGCGTATATACTGTCATATTGAACAATAAAAGAGCCATTTGAAGCATGTTTTACATTTGCAAATATCTTTCTTAAAAAGATCAACTCGGTCTCCTAAGTGGTAGCATTATGCTGCGCTTGAGCTTCTCTATCTGTTCGCGCCATCGGTTTATGTTTCTCATCTTTATTTATTGCGCTTTGTTGAAAACGAGTAAATCGCGTATATACTGTCATATTGCACAAAAAAAGAGCCATTTGAAGCAAGTTTTACATTTGCAAATAACTTTCTTAAAAAGATCAACTCGCTCTCCTAAGTGGTATCATTATGCTGCGCTTGAGCTTCTCTACCTGTTCGCGCCATCGGTTTATGTTTCTCATCTTTATTTATTGCGCGATGTTGAAAACGATTAAATCGCGTATAAACTGTCAAATTGCACAATAAAAGAGCCATTTGAAGCATTTTTTACATTTGCAACATCACATTTGCAAATATCTTTCTTAAAAAGAATGGTATGGTCTCCTAAGTGGTATCATTATGTTGCGCTTGAGCTTCTCTACCTGTTCGCGACATCGGTTTATGTTTTTCATCTTTATTTATTGCGCATAGAATGCTATGGTCTCCTAAATGGTATCATTATGTTGCGCTTGAGCTTCTCTACCTGTTCGCGCCATCGGTTTATGTTTCTCATCTTTATTTATTGCGCTTTGTTGAAAACGAGTAAATCGCGTATATACTGTCATATTGCACAATAAAAGAGCCATTTGAAGCATGTTTTACATTTGCAAATATCTTTCTTAAAAAGATCAACTCGGTCTCCTAAGTGGTAGCATTATGCTGCGCTTGAGCTTCTCTATCTGTTCGCGTCATCGGTTTATGTTTTTCATCTTTATTTATTGCGCATAGAATGGTATGGTCTCCTAAATGGTATCATTATGTTGCGCTTGAGCTTCTCTACCTGTTCGCGCCATCGGTTTATGTTTCTCATCTTTATTTATTGCGCTTTGTTGAAAACGAGTAAATCGCGTATATACTGTCATATTGCACAAAAAAAGAGCCATTTGAAGCAAGTTTTACATTTGCAAATAACTTTCTTAAAAAGATCAACTCGCTCTCCTAAGTGGTATCATTATGCTGCGCTTGAGCTTCTCTACCTGTTCGCGCCATCGGTTTATGTTTCTCATCTTTATTTATTGCGCGATGTTGAAAACGATTAAATCGCGTATAAACTGTCAAATTGCACAATAAAAGAGCCATTTGAAGCATTTTTTACATTTGCAACATCACATTTGCAAATATCTTTCTTAAAAAGAATGGTATGGTCTCCTAAGTGGTATCATTATGTTGCGCTTGAGCTTCTCTACCTGTTCGCGACATCGGTTTATGTTTTTCATCTTTATTTATTGCGCATAGAATGCTATGGTCTCCTAAATGGTATCATTATGTTGCGCTTGAGCTTCTCTACCTGTTCGCGCCATCGGTTTATGTTTCTCATCTTTATTTATTGCGCTTTGTTGAAAACGAGTAAATCGCGTATATACTGTCATATTGCACAAAAAAAGAGCCATTTGAAGCAAGTTTTACATTTGCAAATAACTTTCTTAAAAAGATCAACTCGCTCTCCTAAGTGGTATCATTATGCTGCGCTTGAGCTTCTCTACCTGTTCGCGCCATCGGTTTATGTTTCTCATCTTTATTTATTGCGCGATGTTGAAAACGATTAAATCGCGTATAAACTGTCAAATTGCACAATAAAAGAGCCATTTGAAGCATGTTTTACATTTGCAAATATCTTTCTTAAAAAAATCAACTCGGTCTCCTAAGTGGTATCATTATGCTGCGCTTGAGCTTCTCTATCTGTTCGCGTCATCGGTTTATGTTTTTCATCTTTATTTATTGCGCATAGAATGGTATGGTCTCCTAAATGGTATCATTATGTTGCGCTTGAGCTTCTCTACCTGTTCGCGCCATCGGTTTATGTTTTTCATCTTTATTTATTGCGCGATGTTAAAAACGATTAAATCGCGTATATACTGTCATATTGAACAATAAAAGAGCCATTTGAAGCATGTTTTACATTTGCAAATATCTTTCTTAAAAAGATCAACTCGGTCTCCTAAGTGGTAGCATTATGCTGCGCTTGAGCTTCTCTATCTGTTCGCGTCATCGGTTTATGTTTTTCATCTTTATTTATTGCGCATAGAATGGTATGGTCTCCTAAATGGTATCATTATGTTACGCTTGAGCTTCTCTTCCTGTTCGCGACATCGGTTTATGTTTCTCATCTTTATTTATTGCGCGATGTTAAAAACGATTAAATCGCGTATATACTGTCATATTGAACAATAAAAGAGCAATTTGAAGCATGTTTTACATTTACAAATATCTTTCTTAAAAAAATCAACTCGGTCTCCTAAGTGGTATCATTATGCTGCGCTTGAGCTTCTCTACCTGTTCGCGCCATCGGTTTATGTTTCTCATCTTTATTTATTGCGCGATGTTGAAAACGATTAAATCGCGTATAAACTGTCAAATTGCACAATAAAAGAGCCATTTGAAGCATGTTTTACATTTGCAAATATCTTTCTTAAAAAAATCAACTCGGTCTCCTAAGTGGTATCATTATGCTGCGCTTGAGCTTCTCTATCTGTTCGCGTCATCGGTTTATGTTTTTCATCTTTATTTATTGCGCATAGAATGGTATGGTCTCCTAAATGGTATCATTATGTTGCGCTTGAGCTTCTCTACCTGTTCGCGCCATCGGTTTATGTTTTTCATCTTTATTTATTGCGCGATGTTAAAAACGATTAAATCGCGTATATACTGTCATATTGAACAATAAAAGAGCCATTTGAAGCATGTTTTACATTTGCAAATATCTTTCTTAAAAAGATCAACTCGGTCTCCTAAGTGGTAGCATTATGCTGCGCTTGAGCTTCTCTATCTGTTCGCGTCATCGGTTTATGTTTCTCATCTTTATTTATTGCGCGGTGTTGAAAACGAGTAAATCGCGTATATACTGTCATATTGCACAATAAAAGAGTCATTTGAAGCATTTTTTACATTTGCAACATCACATTTGCAAATATCTTTCTTAAAAAGAATGGTATGGTCTCCTAAGTGGTATCATTATGTTGCGCTTGAGCTTCTCTACCTGTTCGCGACATCGGTTTATGTTTTTCATCTTTATTTATTGCGCATAGAATGCTATGGTCTCCTAAATGGTATCATTATGTTGCGCTTGAGCTTCTCTACCTGTTCGCGCCATCGGTTTATGTTTCTCATCTTTATTTATTGCGCTTTGTTGAAAACGAGTAAATCGCGTATATACTGTCATATTGCACAAAAAAGAGCCATTTGAAGCAAGTTTTACATTTGCAAATAACTTTCTTAAAAAGATCAACTCGCTCTCCTAAATGGTATCATTATGTTGCGCTTGAGCTTCTCTACCTGTTCGCGCCATCGGTTTATGTTTTTCATCTTTATTTATTGCGCGATGTTAAAAACGATTAAATCGCGTATATACTGTCATATTGAACAATAAAAGAGCCATTTGAAGCATGTTTTACATTTGCAAATATCTTTCTTAAAAAGATCAACTCGGTCTCCTAAGTGGTAGCATTATGCTGCGCTTGAGCTTCTCTATCTGTTCGCGTCATCGGTTTATGTTTTTCATCTTTATTTATTGCGCATAGAATGGTATGGTCTCCTAAATGGTATCATTATGTTACGCTTGAGCTTCTCTTCCTGTTCGCGACATCGGTTTATGTTTCTCATCTTTATTTATTGCGCGATGTTAAAAACGATTAAATCGCGTATATACTGTCATATTGAACAATAAAAGAGCAATTTGAAGCATGTTTTACATTTGCAAATATCTTTCTTAAAAAAATCAACTCGGTCTCCTAAGTGGTATCATTATGCTGCGCTTGAGCTTCTCTATCTGTTCGCGTCATCGGTTTATGTTTCTCATCTTTATTTATTGCGCGGTGTTGAAAACGAGTAAATCGCGTATATACTGTCATATTGCACAATAAAAGAGTCATTTGAAGCATTTTTTACATGTGCAACATCACATTTGCAAATATCTTTCTTAAAAAGAATGGTATGGTCTCCTAAGTGGTATCATTATGTTGCGCTTGAGCTTCTCTACCTGTTCGCGCCATCGGTTTATGTTTCTCATCTTTATTTATTGCGCGATGTTGAAAACGATTAAATCGCGTATAAACTGTCAAATTGCACAATAAAAGAGCCATTTGAAGCATGTTTTACATTTGCAAATATCTTTCTTAAAAAAATCAACTCGGTCTCCTAAGTGGTATCATTATGCTGCGCTTGAGCTTCTCTATCTGTTCGCGTCATCGGTTTATGTTTTTCATCTTTATTTATTGCGCATAGAATGGTATGGTCTCCTAAATGGTATCATTATGTTACGCTTGAGCTTCTCTTCCTGTTCGCGACATCGGTTTATGTTTCTCATCTTTATTTATTGCGCGGTGTTGAAAACGAGTAAATCGCGTATATACTGTCACATTGCACAATAAAAGAGTCATTTGAAGCATTTTTTACATTTGCAACATCACATTTGCAAATATCTTTCTTAAAAAGAATGGTATGGTCTCCTAAGTGGTATCATTATGTTGCGCTTGAGCTTCTCTACCTGTTCGCGACATCGGTTTATGTTTTTCATCTTTATTTATTGCGCATAGAATGCTATGGTCTCCTAAATGGTATCATTATGTTGCGCTTGAGCTTCTCTACCTGTTCGCGCCATCGGTTTATGTTTCTCATCTTTATTTATTGCGCTTTGTTGAAAACGAGTAAATCGCGTATATACTGTCATATTGCACAAAAAAGAGCCATTTGAAGCAAGTTTTACATTTGCAAATAACTTTCTTAAAAAGATCAACTTGCTCTCCTAAATGGTATCATTATGTTGCGCTTGAGCTTCTCTACCTGTTCGCGCCATCGGTTTATGTTTTTCATCTTTATTTATTGCGCGATGTTAAAAACGATTAAATCGCGTATATACTGTCATATTGAACAATAAAAGAGCCATTTGAAGCATGTTTTACATTTGCAAATATCTTTCTTAAAAAGATCAACTCGGTCTCCTAAGTGGTAGCATTATGCTGCGCTTGAGCTTCTCTATCTGTTCGCGTCATCGGTTTATGTTTTTCATCTTTATTTATTGCGCATAGAATGGTATGGTCTCCTAAATGGTATCATTATGTTACGCTTGAGCTTCTCTTCCTGTTCGCGACATCGGTTTATGTTTCTCATCTTTATTTATTGCGCGATGTTGAAAACGAGTAAATCGCGTATATACTGTCATATTGCACAATAAAAGAGCAATTTGAAGCATGTTTTACATTTGCAAATATCTTTCTTAAAAAAAATCAACTCGGTCTCCTAAGTGGTATCATTATGCTGCGCTTGAGCTTCTCTATCTGTTCGCGTCATCGGTTTATGTTTCTCATCTTTATTTATTGCGCGGTGTTGAAAACGAGTAAATCGCGTATATACTGTCATATTGCACAATAAAAGAGTCATTTGAAGCATTTTTTTAAAAAAAGAGCCATTTGAAGCAAGTTTTACATTTGCAAATAACTTTCTTAAAAAGATCAACTCGCTCTCCTAAGTGGTATCATTATGCTGCGCTTGAGCTTCTCTACCTGTTCGCGCCATCGGTTTATGTTTCTCATCTTTATTTATTGCGCGATGTTGAAAACGATTAAATCGCGTATAAACTGTCAAATTGCACAATAAAAGAGCCATTTGAAGCATGTTTTACATTTGCAAATATCTTTCTTAAAAAAATCAACTCGGTCTCCTAAGTGGTATCATTATGCTGCGCTTGAGCTTCTCTATCTGTTCGCGTCATCGGTTTATGTTTTTCATCTTTATTTATTGCGCATAGAATGGTATGGTCTCCTAAATGGTATCATTATGTTACGCTTGAGCTTCTCTTCCTGTTCGCGACATCGGTTTATGTTTCTCATCTTTATTTATTGCGCGATGTTAAAAACGATTAAATCGCGTATATACTGTCATATTGAACAATAAAAGAGCAATTTGAAGCATGTTTTACATTTGCAAATATCTTTCTTAAAAAAATCAACTCGGTCTCCTAAGTGGTATCATTATGCTGCGCTTGAGCTTCTCTATCTGTTCGCGTCATCGGTTTATGTTTCTCATCTTTATTTATTGCGCGGTGTTGAAAACGAGTAAATCGCGTATATACTGTCATATTGCACAATAAAAGAGTAATTTGAAGCATTTTTTACATGTGCAACATCACATTTGCAAATATCTTTCTTAAAAAGAATGGTATGGTCTCCTAAGTGGTATCATTATGTTGCGCTTGAGCTTCTCTACCTGTTCGCGACATCGGTTTATGTTTTTCATCTTTATTTATTGCGCATAGAATGCTATGGTCTCCTAAATGGTATCATTATGTTGCGCTTGAGCTTCTCTACCTGTTCGCGCCATCGGTTTATGTTTCTCATCTTTATTTATTGCGCTTTGTTGAAAACGAGTAAATCGCGTATATACTGTCATATTGCACAAAAAAAGAGCCATTTGAAGCAAGTTTTACATTTGCAAATATCTTTCTTAAAAAAAATCAACTCGGTCTCCTAAGTGGTATCATTATGCTGCGCTTGAGCTTCTCTATCTGTTCGCGTCATCGGTTTATGTTTCTCATCTTTATTTATTGCGCGGTGTTGAAAACGAGTAAATCGCGTATATACTGTCATATTGCACAATAAAAGAGTCATTTGAAGCATTTTTTACATTTGCAACATCACATTTGCAAATATCTTTCTTAAAAAGAATGGTATGGTCTCCTAAGTGGTATCATTATGTTGCGCTTGAGCTTCTCTACCTGTTCGCGACATCGGTTTATGTTTTTCATCTTTATTTATTGCGCATAGAATGCTATGGTCTCCTAAATGGTATCATTATGTTGCGCTTGAGCTTCTCTACCTGTTCGCGCCATCGGTTTATGTTTCTCATCTTTATTTATTGCGCTTTGTTGAAAACGAGTAAATCGCGTATATACTGTCATATTGCACAAAAAAAGAGCCATTTGAAGCAAGTTTTACATTTGCAAATAACTTTCTTAAAAAGATCAACTCGCTCTCCTAAGTGGTATCATTATGCTGCGCTTGAGCTTCTCTACCTGTTCGCGCCATCGGTTTATGTTTCTCATCTTTATTTATTGCGCGATGTTGAAAACGATTAAATCGCGTATAAACTGTCAAATTGCACAATAAAAGAGCCATTTGAAGCATGTTTTACATTTGCAAATATCTTTCTTAAAAAAATCAACTCGGTCTCCTAAGTGGTATCATTATGCTGCGCTTGAGCTTCTCTATCTGTTCGCGTCATCGGTTTATGTTTTTCATCTTTATTTATTGCGCATAGAATGGTATGGTCTCCTAAATGGTATCATTATGTTACGCTTGAGCTTCTCTTCCTGTTCGCGACATCGGTTTATGTTTCTCATCTTTATTTATTGCGCGGTGTTGAAAACGAGTAAATCGCGTATATACTGTCACATTGCACAATAAAAGAGTCATTTGAAGCATTTTTTACATTTGCAACATCACATTTGCAAATATCTTTCTTAAAAAGAATGGTATGGTCTCCTAAGTGGTATCATTATGTTGCGCTTGAGCTTCTCTACCTGTTCGCGACATCGGTTTATGTTTTTCATCTTTATTTATTGCGCATAGAATGCTATGGTCTCCTAAATGGTATCATTATGTTGCGCTTGAGCTTCTCTACCTGTTCGCGCCATCGGTTTATGTTTCTCATCTTTATTTATTGCGCTTTGTTGAAAACGAGTAAATCGCGTATATACTGTCATATTGCACAAAAAAGAGCCATTTGAAGCAAGTTTTACATTTGCAAATAACTTTCTTAAAAAGATCAACTTGCTCTCCTAAATGGTATCATTATGTTGCGCTTGAGCTTCTCTACCTGTTCGCGCCATCGGTTTATGTTTTTCATCTTTATTTATTGCGCGATGTTAAAAACGATTAAATCGCGTATATACTGTCATATTGAACAATAAAAGAGCCATTTGAAGCATGTTTTACATTTGCAAATATCTTTCTTAAAAAGATCAACTCGGTCTCCTAAGTGGTAGCATTATGCTGCGCTTGAGCTTCTCTATCTGTTCGCGTCATCGGTTTATGTTTTTCATCTTTATTTATTGCGCATAGAATGGTATGGTCTCCTAAATGGTATCATTATGTTACGCTTGAGCTTCTCTTCCTGTTCGCGACATCGGTTTATGTTTCTCATCTTTATTTATTGCGCGATGTTGAAAACGAGTAAATCGCGTATATACTGTCATATTGCACAATAAAAGAGCAATTTGAAGCATGTTTTACATTTGCAAATATCTTTCTTAAAAAAAATCAACTCGGTCTCCTAAGTGGTATCATTATGCTGCGCTTGAGCTTCTCTATCTGTTCGCGTCATCGGTTTATGTTTCTCATCTTTATTTATTGCGCGGTGTTGAAAACGAGTAAATCGCGTATATACTGTCATATTGCACAATAAAAGAGTCATTTGAAGCATTTTTTTAAAAAAAGAGCCATTTGAAGCAAGTTTTACATTTGCAAATAACTTTCTTAAAAAGATCAACTCGCTCTCCTAAGTGGTATCATTATGCTGCGCTTGAGCTTCTCTACCTGTTCGCGCCATCGGTTTATGTTTCTCATCTTTATTTATTGCGCGATGTTGAAAACGATTAAATCGCGTATAAACTGTCAAATTGCACAATAAAAGAGCCATTTGAAGCATGTTTTACATTTGCAAATATCTTTCTTAAAAAAATCAACTCGGTCTCCTAAGTGGTATCATTATGCTGCGCTTGAGCTTCTCTATCTGTTCGCGTCATCGGTTTATGTTTTTCATCTTTATTTATTGCGCATAGAATGGTATGGTCTCCTAAATGGTATCATTATGTTACGCTTGAGCTTCTCTTCCTGTTCGCGACATCGGTTTATGTTTCTCATCTTTATTTATTGCGCGATGTTAAAAACGATTAAATCGCGTATATACTGTCATATTGAACAATAAAAGAGCAATTTGAAGCATGTTTTACATTTGCAAATATCTTTCTTAAAAAAATCAACTCGGTCTCCTAAGTGGTATCATTATGCTGCGCTTGAGCTTCTCTATCTGTTCGCGTCATCGGTTTATGTTTCTCATCTTTATTTATTGCGCGGTGTTGAAAACGAGTAAATCGCGTATATACTGTCATATTGCACAATAAAAGAGTAATTTGAAGCATTTTTTACATGTGCAACATCACATTTGCAAATATCTTTCTTAAAAAGAATGGTATGGTCTCCTAAGTGGTATCATTATGTTGCGCTTGAGCTTCTCTACCTGTTCGCGACATCGGTTTATGTTTTTCATCTTTATTTATTGCGCATAGAATGCTATGGTCTCCTAAATGGTATCATTATGTTGCGCTTGAGCTTCTCTACCTGTTCGCGCCATCGGTTTATGTTTCTCATCTTTATTTATTGCGCTTTGTTGAAAACGAGTAAATCGCGTATATACTGTCATATTGCACAAAAAAAGAGCCATTTGAAGCAAGTTTTACATTTGCAAATATCTTTCTTAAAAAAAATCAACTCGGTCTCCTAAGTGGTATCATTATGCTGCGCTTGAGCTTCTCTATCTGTTCGCGTCATCGGTTTATGTTTCTCATCTTTATTTATTGCGCGGTGTTGAAAACGAGTAAATCGCGTATATACTGTCATATTGCACAATAAAAGAGTCATTTGAAGCATTTTTTACATTTGCAACATCACATTTGCAAATATCTTTCTTAAAAAGAATGGTATGGTCTCCTAAGTGGTATCATTATGTTGCGCTTGAGCTTCTCTACCTGTTCGCGACATCGGTTTATGTTTTTCATCTTTATTTATTGCGCATAGAATGCTATGGTCTCCTAAATGGTATCATTATGTTGCGCTTGAGCTTCTCTACCTGTTCGCGCCATCGGTTTATGTTTCTCATCTTTATTTATTGCGCTTTGTTGAAAACGAGTAAATCGCGTATATACTGTCATATTGCACAAAAAAAGAGCCATTTGAAGCAAGTTTTACATTTGCAAATAACTTTCTTAAAAAGATCAACTCGCTCTCCTAAGTGGTATCATTATGCTGCGCTTGAGCTTCTCTACCTGTTCGCGCCATCGGTTTATGTTTCTCATCTTTATTTATTGCGCGATGTTGAAAACGATTAAATCGCGTATAAACTGTCAAATTGCACAATAAAAGAGCCATTTGAAGCATGTTTTACATTTGCAAATATCTTTCTTAAAAAAATCAACTCGGTCTCCTAAGTGGTATCATTATGCTGCGCTTGAGCTTCTCTATCTGTTCGCGTCATCGGTTTATGTTTTTCATCTTTATTTATTGCGCATAGAATGGTATGGTCTCCTAAATGGTATCATTATGTTGCGCTTGAGCTTCTCTACCTGTTCGCGCCATCGGTTTATGTTTTTCATCTTTATTTATTGCGCGATGTTAAAAACGATTAAATCGCGTATATACTGTCATATTGAACAATAAAAGAGCCATTTGAAGCATGTTTTACATTTGCAAATATCTTTCTTAAAAAGATCAACTCGGTCTCCTAAGTGGTAGCATTATGCTGCGCTTGAGCTTCTCTATCTGTTCGCGTCATCGGTTTATGTTTTTCATCTTTATTTATTGCGCATAGAATGGTATGGTCTCCTAAATGGTATCATTATGTTACGCTTGAGCTTCTCTTCCTGTTCGCGACATCGGTTTATGTTTCTCATCTTTATTTATTGCGCGATGTTGAAAACGAGTAAATCGCGTATATACTGTCATATTGCACAATAAAAGAGCAATTTGAAGCATGTTTTACATTTGCAAATATCTTTCTTAAAAAAAATCAACTCGGTCTCCTAAGTGGTATCATTATGCTGCGCTTGAGCTTCTCTATCTGTTCGCGTCATCGGTTTATGTTTCTCATCTTTATTTATTGCGCGGTGTTGAAAACGAGTAAATCGCGTATATACTGTCATATTGCACAATAAAAGAGTCATTTGAAGCATTTTTTACATTTGCAACATCACATTTGCAAATATCTTTCTTAAAAAGAATGGTATGGTCTCCTAAGTGGTATCATTATGTTGCGCTTGAGCTTCTCTACCTGTTCGCGACATCGGTTTATGTTTTTCATCTTTATTTATTGCGCATAGAATGCTATGGTCTCCTAAATGGTATCATTATGTTGCGCTTGAGCTTCTCTACCTGTTCGCGCCATCGGTTTATGTTTCTCATCTTTATTTATTGCGCTTTGTTGAAAACGAGTAAATCGCGTATATACTGTCATATTGCACAAAAAAAGAGCCATTTGAAGCAAGTTTTACATTTGCAAATAACTTTCTTAAAAAGATCAACTCGCTCTCCTAAGTGGTATCATTATGCTGCGCTTGAGCTTCTCTACCTGTTCGCGCCATCGGTTTATGTTTCTCATCTTTATTTATTGCGCGATGTTGAAAACGATTAAATCGCGTATAAACTGTCAAATTGCACAATAAAAGAGCCATTTGAAGCATGTTTTACATTTGCAAATATCTTTCTTAAAAAAATCAACTCGGTCTCCTAAGTGGTATCATTATGCTGCGCTTGAGCTTCTCTATCTGTTCGCGTCATCGGTTTATGTTTTTCATCTTTATTTATTGCGCATAGAATGGTATGGTCTCCTAAATGGTATCATTATGTTGCGCTTGAGCTTCTCTACCTGTTCGCGCCATCGGTTTATGTTTTTCATCTTTATTTATTGCGCGATGTTAAAAACGATTAAATCGCGTATATACTGTCATATTGAACAATAAAAGAGCCATTTGAAGCATGTTTTACATTTGCAAATATCTTTCTTAAAAAGATCAACTCGGTCTCCTAAGTGGTAGCATTATGCTGCGCTTGAGCTTCTCTATCTGTTCGCGCCATCGGTTTATGTTTCTCATCTTTATTTATTGCGCTTTGTTGAAAACGAGTAAATCGCGTATATACTGTCATATTGCACAAAAAAAGAGCCATTTGAAGCAAGTTTTACATTTGCAAATAACTTTCTTAAAAAGATCAACTCGCTCTCCTAAGTGGTATCATTATGCTGCGCTTGAGCTTCTCTACCTGTTCGCGCCATCGGTTTATGTTTCTCATCTTTATTTATTGCGCGATGTTGAAAACGATTAAATCGCGTATAAACTGTCAAATTGCACAATAAAAGAGCCATTTGAAGCATTTTTTACATTTGCAACATCACATTTGCAAATATCTTTCTTAAAAAGAATGGTATGGTCTCCTAAGTGGTATCATTATGTTGCGCTTGAGCTTCTCTACCTGTTCGCGACATCGGTTTATGTTTTTCATCTTTATTTATTGCGCATAGAATGCTATGGTCTCCTAAATGGTATCATTATGTTGCGCTTGAGCTTCTCTACCTGTTCGCGCCATCGGTTTATGTTTCTCATCTTTATTTATTGCGCTTTGTTGAAAACGAGTAAATCGCGTATATACTGTCATATTGCACAATAAAAGAGCCATTTGAAGCATGTTTTACATTTGCAAATATCTTTCTTAAAAAGATCAACTCGGTCTCCTAAGTGGTAGCATTATGCTGCGCTTGAGCTTCTCTATCTGTTCGCGTCATCGGTTTATGTTTTTCATCTTTATTTATTGCGCATAGAATGGTATGGTCTCCTAAATGGTATCATTATGTTGCGCTTGAGCTTCTCTACCTGTTCGCGCCATCGGTTTATGTTTCTCATCTTTATTTATTGCGCTTTGTTGAAAACGAGTAAATCGCGTATATACTGTCATATTGCACAAAAAAAGAGCCATTTGAAGCAAGTTTTACATTTGCAAATAACTTTCTTAAAAAGATCAACTCGCTCTCCTAAGTGGTATCATTATGCTGCGCTTGAGCTTCTCTACCTGTTCGCGCCATCGGTTTATGTTTCTCATCTTTATTTATTGCGCGATGTTGAAAACGATTAAATCGCGTATAAACTGTCAAATTGCACAATAAAAGAGCCATTTGAAGCATTTTTTACATTTGCAACATCACATTTGCAAATATCTTTCTTAAAAAGAATGGTATGGTCTCCTAAGTGGTATCATTATGTTGCGCTTGAGCTTCTCTACCTGTTCGCGACATCGGTTTATGTTTTTCATCTTTATTTATTGCGCATAGAATGCTATGGTCTCCTAAATGGTATCATTATGTTGCGCTTGAGCTTCTCTACCTGTTCGCGCCATCGGTTTATGTTTCTCATCTTTATTTATTGCGCTTTGTTGAAAACGAGTAAATCGCGTATATACTGTCATATTGCACAAAAAAAGAGCCATTTGAAGCAAGTTTTACATTTGCAAATATCTTTCTTAAAAAAAATCAACTCGGTCTCCTAAGTGGTATCATTATGCTGCGCTTGAGCTTCTCTATCTGTTCGCGTCATCGGTTTATGTTTCTCATCTTTATTTATTGCGCGGTGTTGAAAACGAGTAAATCGCGTATATACTGTCATATTGCACAATAAAAGAGTCATTTGAAGCATTTTTTACATTTGCAACATCACATTTGCAAATATCTTTCTTAAAAAGAATGGTATGGTCTCCTAAGTGGTATCATTATGTTGCGCTTGAGCTTCTCTACCTGTTCGCGACATCGGTTTATGTTTTTCATCTTTATTTATTGCGCATAGAATGCTATGGTCTCCTAAATGGTATCATTATGTTGCGCTTGAGCTTCTCTACCTGTTCGCGCCATCGGTTTATGTTTCTCATCTTTATTTATTGCGCTTTGTTGAAAACGAGTAAATCGCGTATATACTGTCATATTGCACAAAAAAAGAGCCATTTGAAGCAAGTTTTACATTTGCAAATAACTTTCTTAAAAAGATCAACTCGCTCTCCTAAGTGGTATCATTATGCTGCGCTTGAGCTTCTCTACCTGTTCGCGCCATCGGTTTATGTTTCTCATCTTTATTTATTGCGCGATGTTGAAAACGATTAAATCGCGTATAAACTGTCAAATTGCACAATAAAAGAGCCATTTGAAGCATGTTTTACATTTGCAAATATCTTTCTTAAAAAAATCAACTCGGTCTCCTAAGTGGTATCATTATGCTGCGCTTGAGCTTCTCTATCTGTTCGCGTCATCGGTTTATGTTTTTCATCTTTATTTATTGCGCATAGAATGGTATGGTCTCCTAAATGGTATCATTATGTTGCGCTTGAGCTTCTCTACCTGTTCGCGCCATCGGTTTATGTTTTTCATCTTTATTTATTGCGCGATGTTAAAAACGATTAAATCGCGTATATACTGTCATATTGAACAATAAAAGAGCCATTTGAAGCATGTTTTACATTTGCAAATATCTTTCTTAAAAAGATCAACTCGGTCTCCTAAGTGGTAGCATTATGCTGCGCTTGAGCTTCTCTATCTGTTCGCGCCATCGGTTTATGTTTCTCATCTTTATTTATTGCGCTTTGTTGAAAACGAGTAAATCGCGTATATACTGTCATATTGCACAAAAAAAGAGCCATTTGAAGCAAGTTTTACATTTGCAAATAACTTTCTTAAAAAGATCAACTCGCTCTCCTAAGTGGTATCATTATGCTGCGCTTGAGCTTCTCTACCTGTTCGCGCCATCGGTTTATGTTTCTCATCTTTATTTATTGCGCGATGTTGAAAACGATTAAATCGCGTATAAACTGTCAAATTGCACAATAAAAGAGCCATTTGAAGCATTTTTTACATTTGCAACATCACATTTGCAAATATCTTTCTTAAAAAGAATGGTATGGTTTCCTAAGTGGTATCATTATGTTGCGCTTGAGCTTCTCTACCTGTTCGCGACATCGGTTTATGTTTTTCATCTTTATTTATTGCGCATAGAATGCTATGGTCTCCTAAATGGTATCATTATGTTGCGCTTGAGCTTCTCTACCTGTTCGCGCCATCGGTTTATGTTTCTCATCTTTATTTATTGCGCTTTGTTGAAAACGAGTAAATCGCGTATATACTGTCATATTGCACAAAAAAAGAGCCATTTGAAGCAAGTTTTACATTTGCAAATAACTTTCTTAAAAAGATCAACTCGCTCTCCTAAGTGGTATCATTATGCTGCGCTTGAGCTTCTCTACCTGTTCGCGCCATCGGTTTATGTTTCTCATCTTTATTTATTGCGCGATGTTGAAAACGATTAAATCGCGTATAAACTGTCAAATTGCACAATAAAAGAGCCATTTGAAGCATGTTTTACATTTGCAAATATCTTTCTTAAAAAAATCAACTCGGTCTCCTAAGTGGTATCATTATGCTGCGCTTGAGCTTCTCTATCTGTTCGCGTCATCGGTTTATGTTTTTCATCTTTATTTATTGCGCATAGAATGGTATGGTCTCCTAAATGGTATCATTATGTTGCGCTTGAGCTTCTCTACCTGTTCGCGCCATCGGTTTATGTTTTCATCTTTATTTATTGCGCGATGTTAAAAACGATTAAATCGCGTATATACTGTCATATTGAACAATAAAAGAGCATTGAAGCATGTTTTACATTTGCAAATATCTTTCTTAAAAGATCAACTCGGTCTCCTAAGTGGTAGCATTATGCTGCGCTTGAGCTTCTCTATCTGTTCGCGTCATCGGTTTATGTTTTTCATCTTTATTTATTGCGCATAGAATGGTATGGTCTCCTAAATGGTATCATTATGTTACGCTTGAGCTTCTCTTCCTGTTCGCGACATCGGTTTATGTTTCTCATCTTTATTTATTGCGCGATGTTAAAACGATTAAATCGCGTATATACTGTCATATTGAACAATAAAAGAGCAATTTGAAGCATGTTTTACATTTGCAAATATCTTTCTTAAAAAAATCAACTCGGTCTCCTAAGTGTATCATTATGCTGCGCTTGAGCTTCTCTATCTGTTCGCGTCATCGGTTTATGTTTCTCATCTTTATTTATTGCGCGGTGTTGAAAACGAGTAAATCGCGTATATACTGTCATATTGCACAATAAAAGAGTCATTTGAAGCATTTTTTACATGTGCAACATCACATTTGCAAATATCTTTCTTAAAAAGAATGGTATGGTCTCCTAAGTGGTATCATTATGTTGCGCTTGAGCTTCTCTACCTGTTCGCGACATCGGTTTATGTTTTTCATCTTTATTTATTGCGCATAGAATGCTATGGTCTCCTAAATGGTATCATTATGTTGCGCTTGAGCTTCTCTACCTGTTCGCGCCATCGGTTTATGTTTCTCATCTTTATTTATTGCGCTTTGTTGAAAACGAGTAAATCGCGTATATACTGTCATATTGCACAAAAAAAGAGCCATTTGAAGCAAGTTTTACATTTGCAAATAACTTTCTTAAAAGATCATCTCGCTCTCCTAAGTGGTATCATTATGCTGCGCTTGAGCTTCTCTACCTGTTCGCGCCATCGGTTTATGTTTCTCATCTTTATTTATTGCGCGATGTTGAAAACGATTAAATCGCGTATAAACTGTCAAATTGCACAATAAAAGAGCCATTTGAAGCATGTTTTACATTTGCAATATCTTTCTTAAAAAATCAACTCGGTCTCCTAAGTGGTATCATTATGCTGCGCTTGAGCTTCTCTATCTGTTCGCGTCATCGGTTTATGTTTTTCATCTTTATTTATTGCGCATAGAATGCTATGGTCTCCTAAATGGTATCATTATGTTGCGCTTGAGCTTCTCTACCTGTTCGCGCCATCGGTTTATGTTTTTCATCTTTATTTATTGCGCGATGTTAAAAACGATTAAATCGCGTATATACTGTCATATTGAACAATAAAAGAGCCATTTGAAGCATGTTTTACATTTGCAAATATCTTTCTTAAAAAGATCAACTCGGTCTCCTAAGTGGTAGCATTATGCTGCGCTTGAGCTTCTCTATCTGTTCGCGTCATCGGTTTATGTTTTTCATCTTTATTTATTGCGCATAGAATGGTATGGTCTCCTAAATGGTATCATTATGTTACGCTTGAGCTTCTCTTCCTGTTCGCGACATCGGTTTATGTTTCTCATCTTTATTTATTGCGCGATGTTGAAAACGAGTAAATCGCGTATATACTGTCATATTGCACAATAAAAGAGCAATTTGAAGCATGTTTTACATTTGCAAATATCTTTCTTAAAAAAATCAACTCGGTCTCCTAAGTGGTATCATTATGCTGCGCTTGAGCTTCTCTATCTGTTCGCGTCATCGGTTTATGTTTCTCATCTTTATTTATTGCGCGGTGTTGAAAACGAGTAAATCGCGTATATACTGTCATATTGCACAATAAAAGAGTCATTTGAAGCATTTTTTTACATTTGCAACATCACATTTGCAAATATCTTTCTTAAAAAGAATGGTATGGTCTCCTAAGTGGTATCATTATGTTGCGCTTGAGCTTCTCTACCTGTTCGCGACATCGGTTTATGTTTTTCATCTTTATTTATTGCGCATAGAATGCTATGGTCTCCTAAATGGTATCATTATGTTGCGCTTGAGCTTCTCTACCTGTTCGCGCCATCGGTTTATGTTTCTCATCTTTATTTATTGCGCTTTGTTGAAAACGAGTAAATCGCGTATATACTGTCATATTGCACAAAAAAAGAGCCATTTGAAGCAAGTTTTACATTTGCAAATAACTTTCTTAAAAAGATCAACTCGCTCTCCTAAGTGGTATCATTATGCTGCGCTTGAGCTTCTCTACCTGTTCGCGCCATCGGTTTATGTTTCTCATCTTTATTTATTGCGCGATGTTGAAAACGATTAAATCGCGTATAAACTGTCAAATTGCACAATAAAAGAGCCATTTGAAGCATGTTTTACATTTGCAAATATCTTTCTTAAAAAAATCAACTCGGTCTCCTAAGTGGTATCATTATGCTGCGCTTGAGCTTCTCTATCTGTTCGCGTCATCGGTTTATGTTTTTCATCTTTATTTATTGCGCATAGAATGGTATGGTCTCCTAAATGGTATCATTATGTTGCGCTTGAGCTTCTCTACCTGTTCGCGCCATCGGTTTATGTTTTTCATCTTTATTTATTGCGCGATGTTAAAAACGATTAAATCGCGTATATACTGTCATATTGAACAATAAAAGAGCCATTTGAAGCATGTTTTACATTTGCAAATATCTTTCTTAAAAAGATCAACTCGGTCTCCTAAGTGGTAGCATTATGCTGCGCTTGAGCTTCTCTATCTGTTCGCGCCATCGGTTTATGTTTCTCATCTTTATTTATTGCGCTTTGTTGAAAACGAGTAAATCGCGTATATACTGTCATATTGCACAAAAAAAGAGCCATTTGAAGCAAGTTTTACATTTGCAAATAACTTTCTTAAAAAGATCAACTCGCTCTCCTAAGTGGTATCATTATGCTGCGCTTGAGCTTCTCTACCTGTTCGCGCCATCGGTTTATGTTTCTCATCTTTATTTATTGCGCGATGTTGAAAACGATTAAATCGCGTATAAACTGTCAAATTGCACAATAAAAGAGCCATTTGAAGCATTTTTTACATTTGCAACATCACATTTGCAAATATCTTTCTTAAAAAGAATGGTATGGTCTCCTAAGTGGTATCATTATGTTGCGCTTGAGCTTCTCTACCTGTTCGCGACATCGGTTTATGTTTTTCATCTTTATTTATTGCGCATAGAATGCTATGGTCTCCTAAATGGTATCATTATGTTGCGCTTGAGCTTCTCTACCTGTTCGCGCCATCGGTTTATGTTTCTCATCTTTATTTATTGCGCTTTGTTGAAAACGAGTAAATCGCGTATATACTGTCATATTGCACAATAAAAGAGCCATTTGAAGCATGTTTTACATTTGCAAATATCTTTCTTAAAAGATCAACTCGGTCTCCTAAGTGGTAGCATTATGCTGCGCTTGAGCTTCTCTATCTGTTCGCGTCATCGGTTTATGTTTTCATCTTTATTTATTGCGCATAGAATGCTATGGTCTCCTAAATGGTATCATTATGTTGCGCTTGAGCTTCTCTACCTGTTCGCGCCATCGGTTTATGTTTTTCATCTTTATTTATTGCGCGATGTTAAAAACGATTAAATCGCGTATATACTGTCATATTGAACAATAAAAGAGCCATTTGAAGCATGTTTTACATTTGCAAATATCTTTCTTAAAAAGATCAACTCGGTCTCCTAAGTGGTAGCATTATGCTGCGCTTGAGCTTCTCTATCTGTTCGCGTCATCGGTTTATGTTTTTCATCTTTATTTATTGCGCATAGAATGGTATGGTCTCCTAAATGGTATCATTATGTTACGCTTGAGCTTCTCTTCCTGTTCGCGACATCGGTTTATGTTTCTCATCTTTATTTATTGCGCGATGTTGAAAACGAGTAAATCGCGTATATACTGTCATATTGCACAATAAAAGAGCAATTTGAAGCATGTTTTACATTTGCAAATATCTTTCTTAAAAAAAAATCAACTCGTCTCCTAAGTGGTATCATTATGCTGCGCTTGAGCTTCTCTATCTGTTCGCGTCATCGGTTTATGTTTCTCATCTTTATTTATTGCGCGGTGTTGAAAACGAGTAAATCGCGTATATACTGTCATATTGCACAATAAAAGAGTCATTTGAAGCATTTTTTACATTTGCAACATCACATTTGCAAATATCTTTCTTAAAAGAATGGTATGGTCTCCTAAGTGGTATCATTATGTTGCGCTTGAGCTTCTCTACCTGTTCGCGACATCGGTTTATGTTTTTCATCTTTATTTATTGCGCATAGAATGCTATGGTCTCCTAAATGGTATCATTATGTTGCGCTTGAGCTTCTCTACCTGTTCGCGCCATCGGTTTATGTTTCTCATCTTTATTTATTGCGCTTTGTTGAAAACGAGTAAATCGCGTATATACTGTCATATTGCACAAAAAAAGAGCCATTTGAAGCAAGTTTTACATTTGCAAATAACTTTCTTAAAAAGATCAACTCGCTCTCCTAAGTGGTATCATTATGCTGCGCTTGAGCTTCTCTACCTGTTCGCGCCATCGGTTTATGTTTCTCATCTTTATTTATTGCGCGATGTTGAAAACGATTAATCGCGTATAAACTGTCAAATTGCACAATAAAAGAGCCATTTGAAGCATGTTTTACATTTGCAAATATCTTTCTTAAAAAAATCAACTCGGTCTCCTAAGTGGTATCATTATGCTGCGCTTGAGCTCTCTATCTGTTCGCGTCATCGGTTTATGTTTTTCATCTTTATTTATTGCGCATAGAATGGTATGGTCTCCTAAATGTATCATTATGTTACGCTTGAGCTTCTCTTCCTGTTCGCGACATCGGTTTATGTTTCTCATCTTTATTTATTGCGCGGTGTTGAAAACGAGTAAATCGCGTATATACTGTCACATTGCACAATAAAAGAGTCATTTGAAGCATTTTTTACATTTGCAACATCACATTTGCAAATATCTTTCTTAAAAAGAATGGTATGGTCTCCTAAGTGGTATCATTATGTTGCGCTTGAGCTTCTCTACCTGTTCGCGACATCGGTTTATGTTTTTCATCTTTATTTATTGCGCATAGAATGCTATGGTCTCCTAAATGGTATCATTATGTGCGCTTGAGCTTCTCTACCTGTTCGCGCCATCGGTTTATGTTTCTCATCTTTATTTATTGCGCTTTGTTGAAAACGAGTAAATCGCGTATATACTGTCATATTGCACAAAAAAGAGCCATTTGAAGCAAGTTTTACATTTGCAAATAACTTTCTTAAAAAGATCAACTTGCTCTCCTAAATGGTATCATTATGTTGCGCTTGAGCTTCTCTACCTGTTCGCGCCATCGGTTTATGTTTTTCATCTTTATTTATTGCGCGATGTTAAAAACGATTAAATCGCGTATATACTGTCATATTGAACAATAAAAGAGCCATTTGAAGCATGTTTTACATTTGCAAATATCTTTCTTAAAAAGATCAACTCGGTCTCCTAAGTGGTAGCATTATGCTGCGCTTGAGCTTCTCTATCTGTTCGCGTCATCGGTTTATGTTTTTCATCTTTATTTATTGCGCATAGAATGGTATGGTCTCCTAAATGGTATCATTATGTTACGCTTGAGCTTCTCTTCCTGTTCGCGACATCGGTTTATGTTTCTCATCTTTATTTATTGCGCGATGTTGAAAACGAGTAAATCGCGTATATACTGTCATATTGCACAATAAAAGAGCAATTTGAAGCATGTTTTACATTTGCAAATATCTTTCTTAAAAAAAATCAACTCGGTCTCCTAAGTGGTATCATTATGCTGCGCTTGAGCTTCTCTATCTGTTCGCGTCATCGGTTTATGTTTCTCATCTTTATTTATTGCGCGGTGTTGAAAACGAGTAAATCGCGTATATACTGTCATATTGCACAATAAAAGAGTCATTTGAAGCATTTTTTTAAAAAAAGAGCCATTTGAAGCAAGTTTTACATTTGCAAATAACTTTCTTAAAAAGATCAACTCGCTCTCCTAAGTGGTATCATTATGCTGCGCTTGAGCTTCTCTACCTGTTCGCGCCATCGGTTTATGTTTCTCATCTTTATTTATTGCGCGATGTTGAAAACGATTAAATCGCGTATAAACTGTCAAATTGCACAATAAAAGAGCCATTTGAAGCATGTTTTACATTTGCAAATATCTTTCTTAAAAAAATCAACTCGGTCTCCTAAGTGGTATCATTATGCTGCGCTTGAGCTTCTCTATCTGTTCGCGTCATCGGTTTATGTTTTTCATCTTTATTTATTGCGCATAGAATGGTATGGTCTCCTAAATGGTATCATTATGTTACGCTTGAGCTTCTCTTCCTGTTCGCGACATCGGTTTATGTTTCTCATCTTTATTTATTGCGCGATGTTAAAAACGATTAAATCGCGTATATACTGTCATATTGAACAATAAAAGAGCAATTTGAAGCATGTTTTACATTTGCAAATATCTTTCTTAAAAAAATCAACTCGGTCTCCTAAGTGGTATCATTATGCTGCGCTTGAGCTTCTCTATCTGTTCGCGTCATCGGTTTATGTTTCTCATCTTTATTTATTGCGCGGTGTTGAAAACGAGTAAATCGCGTATATACTGTCATATTGCACAATAAAAGAGTAATTTGAAGCATTTTTTACATGTGCAACATCACATTTGCAAATATCTTTCTTAAAAAGAATGGTATGGTCTCCTAAGTGGTATCATTATGTTGCGCTTGAGCTTCTCTACCTGTTCGCGACATCGGTTTATGTTTTTCATCTTATTTATTGCGCATAGAATGCTATGGTCTCCTAAATGGTATCATTATGTTGCGCTTGAGCTTCTCTACCTGTTCGCGCCATCGGTTTATGTTTCTCATCTTTATTTATTGCGCTTTGTTGAAAACGAGTAAATCGCGTATATACTGTCATATTGCACAAAAAAAGAGCCATTTGAAGCAAGTTTTACATTTGCAAATATCTTTCTTAAAAAAAATCAACTCGGTCTCCTAAGTGGTATCATTATGCTGCGCTTGAGCTTCTCTATCTGTTCGCGTCATCGGTTTATGTTTCTCATCTTTATTTATTGCGCGGTGTGAAAACGAGTAAATCGCGTATATACTGTCATATTGCACAATAAAAGAGTCATTTGAAGCATTTTTTACATTTGCAACATCACATTTGCAAATATCTTTCTTAAAAAGAATGGTATGGTCTCCTAAGTGGTATCATTATGTTGCGCTTGAGCTTCTCTACCTGTTCGCGACATCGGTTTATGTTTTTCATCTTTATTTATTGCGCATAGAATGCTATGGTCTCCTAAATGGTATCATTATGTTGCGCTTGAGCTTCTCTACCTGTTCGCGCCATCGGTTTATGTTTCTCATCTTTATTTATTGCGCTTTGTTGAAAACGAGTAAATCGCGTATATACTGTCATATTGCACAAAAAAAGAGCCATTTGAAGCAAGTTTTACATTTGCAAATAACTTTCTTAAAAAGATCAACTCGCTCTCCTAAGTGGTATCATTATGCTGCGCTTGAGCTTCTCTACCTGTTCGCGCATCGGTTTATGTTTCTCATCTTTATTTATTGCGCGATGTTGAAAACGATTAAATCGCGTATAAACTGTCAAATTGCACAATAAAAGAGCCATTTGAAGCATGTTTTACATTTGCAAATATCTTTCTTAAAAAAATCAACTCGGTCTCCTAAGTGGTATCATTATGCTGCGCTTGAGCTTCTCTATCTGTTCGCGTCATCGGTTTATGTTTTTCATCTTTATTTATTGCGCATAGAATGGTATGGTCTCCTAAATGGTATCATTATGTTGCGCTTGAGCTTCTCTACCTGTTCGCGCCATCGGTTATGTTTTTCATCTTTATTTATTGCGCGATGTTAAAAACGATTAAATCGCGTATATACTGTCATATTGAACAATAAAAGAGCCATTTGAAGCATGTTTTACATTTGCAAATATCTTTCTTAAAAAGATCAACTCGGTCTCCTAAGTGGTAGCATTATGCTGCGCTTGAGCTTCTCTATCTGTTCGCGTCATCGGTTTATGTTTTTCATCTTTATTTATTGCGCATAGAATGGTATGGTCTCCTAAATGGTATCATTATGTTACGCTTGAGCTTCTCTTCCTGTTCGCGACATCGGTTTATGTTTCTCATCTTTATTTATTGCGCGATGTTGAAAACGAGTAAATCGCGTATATACTGTCATATTGCACAATAAAAGAGCAATTT
>JAVYIG010008388.1:0-89894 GCA_035222895.1 Strongylocentrotus droebachiensis
GAAGTCGAGCAGAATCGGGAGGTAGACCCAGCCGCTGCTCTAGGCGCTGCTTGCTTGTGATGGAACGTACGTGCGCTAGTTATATGTTTATCGGCAATTGCAAGAGAATGAAAGCGACGTTGCCAGCTAAGAAAAACAACTAACAAAGACTTGCTCCTGACTACCGGTGTCAGAATTGGTAGATGAAGGATCTTCAGGGCCAAGGAAGGCGAAAGACATGGGAAAAAGGAAGAAGAAACCATCGGGAGATCGCTGTAGTGTATGGTAATGAACTGTGCATGGGTAGACAGCTACTGTTCCCCTCCGTGCCGGGTTCCGTGCCTGGGCCGATTTCAACACCAACACAAAAATTACATGGTGAAAATATCGACTAATAGCACATCGTTGGCATGTATATGTCATAATTTTTAAAAGGGGAATTGATATTAATACTATGAAGTACTAGGGGAAGGTAAAGAATTGTACATAGAATTATGATTTATTAGACTTTTCAGCCTTTGAAACAAAAATAAGCAGAAAATCGTATCACTCTGCACATGTTTGCTATGGAACATCCGGGTACGTGAATATACTCTTTCCCGGACTGAGGTCATAAATAGTAGACCAGCGCCGTGACTGATTTTCTATGCAAAGAGAGGCAGATATTTTCGACATTTCAATTGAGGATTTCGAGTAGACAGAATTTTTTTGTGATATACTAAGTAATTGAAAAACTTAAAAATAACATATAGTTGCCGTAGGTAACAAATTAAGGGACATTTATTTGCTTAGAGTATCAACTTTAAGTAGAATGTGCTTATAAAAAGGAAATTATATCTGGAAAATGTGTTGATATATGATTTCCACTGCATATGTCCTTTTTCAAACCTTCTTCTCTGAATAGTTGTTGGCAATCTTAGAAAAGTCTGCTTTGTATTTGCAATACTTGAAATCGTCTGTCTGAATATTGTTTATTTTGTTTATTTTTTGTTAATACTCAGATAAAAATGGACAAGATGCAAGTACCTAGGAGTCAAAGTTTCTTGATCGTGATTGCAGCCATCTTTTTAATACCATTGCTGAATAAGGGTAAGATATGAAGAATGTATATTGTATATAGATAGAATCTTATATGAAATATTAAGATATAATTTTTATACATTTTGATTTTGAGATCTTGGCATGAGCTACAATTCACTGATTTAATCCAAATTATCAGCTCTGGTAAGGGCCTTTTTCAGGTGCTGTCTGAATATGATCTTATTTTAATCTATTGAAAAATGTAGGCTATGAGCCATTTTCAGAACTTTTCAGAGCTTTTTCAGTACTTACAATGATTTGTTCCTATATTTCCTAAAGATAGAAGTTTGCACAGTGTAATTTTTAGTTGATAGTCCAAAATATTTCATGAATAGATGTTTGATGGATGTTTGATTGGAATCAACAGAATTTCATTGTTGTTGTTGTGCAAGTGATAACTCCAGCACAATTTGTTTCAGGGTCTTCTTTTTCTGTATTCCTTACAAGTTTTTACCAGTTTTTGTTCAGATTTTTAACAGTTATTTCAATCCTTCAAATAGGGTTTGATTTTGATGTAACAAATATCTTTCATATATAATGGCCCCATTTAGAAACCTTTTTTAAAGATAATGTCATCAATGGGTTAAGAGTGTTTAGAGAGACCTGCAAAGAGTAGTAGTTTGCAGAATATGCTGAAGAGGGGAATAAGATCATCATATTGTAATTAGAGTTGTACCCAAGATTTTTCAGTAGATTGATACTTCTTGAACAGGCTTTGGTTATAAGACTGTTTTACTGTTTAAACTTTTATGTGATGACACATTCAAGGAATCCCATATTTTGTAGACTGTATTGATTATGACAATTTACCTCCAGGATTATGTACAAAAGGAAGTAACTTTCTTTTTTCATCATAATTTATGTTTCAGGGGTTTTGGGATGTGATGATCCAGGCACTCCTACCGACGGAGTGCGAGATCCACCTGAGAGTGGGGAGCCCGTCCCCCCTCCCCCCAAAGACAGTGATCCACTTCAGCTGCGATGATGGCTATCTCTTGGATGGCCCTCCCAAGATCATCTGCACCAAAGAGAACAAATGGCTTCCAGAAGACAGACCATCATGTATAGGTAAGCAGGGCTTATCTTTAACCTTAAGGCAGGATGGCTCAGTGGTTGAGCAGTGATCTCTTAAGCAGGAGGTCCCGGGTTAAAAACCAAGCCAATGTGTAAGTGCCCCCTTGGTAAAGCATCAATGCTCGTTACCAAGTCTCTCATAGAGCCACCAGTCCTATGGTTGCTTACCTACAAGCTTAACTACATTTCTCTAGCAATCAAAATCAAATCATATCAAATCAAGGTGCGGTGGTCTAGTGGATAAGTCAGTGGAATGTGAATCAAGTGTGACAGGGGTTCAAATCCCCGTTGTGGTACTAACATCCTTTGGCAAGACATTAATCAACTCTTTCTACACTCAACTCAGGTGAAGTAAGTGGGTACTTGGTAGAAGGTAATTCCTGTGAATCCTTGAGAGCATAATGAGGCAAACTGTGGGAAAGCTGAGTATCAATTTTAAAATTGCGATATAAGTTAATGTAGACACATTCTTTTGAATAAGCACTACATGTATATAACAGAGAATTAAAGTTGTTTCTTTCATTTTGAATGGACTGTGAACCCAAGAGGGCCTTACAGTGGATGAACAATGAAGTTGATGGATGCACAGCGAGCGTGTGATTTGAGAACTGTCTTCAGATGATTTTGTTATTTGTTTGACTTTCAGTAATGGGAGTTTGAATCCTCCCTTCCCTAAATATACACTAGCAATTAGCAAGAGTCTTTTAATGAAGCACTTGTCTATCTTTATCCAAGAGGAGTGAAAATTTACCTGGCAAAAAGGACTTTTACCAATAGGCTGTTGATTAGGAAACCTGCAACGTGTTTCTTAAGTTAAGAAATTGTCCTATGGCTTGCTAATTTACAAATGTAGATGTTGATTACAAGGTTACAAGTTAGAGGAAGTAATTAAGGATAAGCTTGAACAAGGACATATATTTGTAATTGGAAGCCATCATGACAGTAAGTTGCTTTAACATGAAGGGAAAACCATGCACCTCTGATTCGTTCAACTCCTTACGGTTTTTGTGCTCACCTGACAATGAAAAAACAGCACAGAAAGTATGTTTTTAGACTGTTTTCAACTTTGAAAATACTTTTTATCTGTCTTTTGATCCAAATCTTTTGTTTTTTGTCAATTTTCCATTTGTTAACATATGAACATAAAATAAAGCTTGTCTAGTTTTCAAGGAAATGCCATAGAAATATACAGCAAGTAGCCCCCCAAATATATTGTTCGCATATGAAAAATTACAAGGGTAGATAGATCTCATGATTTGCTCTAAATTTCACGGAGGGACAATGTCCTGTCAATTCAATATCCCATTGTTGTTTGAAAACAACATAAATTCTGATTCCAGTTTTAATTCTGATTCTGACTATTTCATTGATCCATTTTTCAAAATTACAGGAAAATGGTCCCCTCTGGCATTATAAAGATAATGAACATCAATGCAATAAAAGGGGATTAACACTCTTAAATCTGCCATGGCTTAGACATTATTACTTATTATTATTAATATCTTATGGTTTGTTTGAAAATGTGCATAAAAGGTGAATACGCTTTTAAGCGCACAAAGGTTTTTTAATGGGAACATGTGTTACACATAACACAATATCCTTTCATAAACTAAGGTGCTGGAAATTATTGTAGTGTTATGGTGAAAATTTGATTTAAAAAAATGAAGAATGATTTTCATTCAAGTGTAAAATTATCTTTATGACATTATCCCTCTGAGATGGAGCTGCACTTTAAAAAAAATATGATTCTTATAATGAATTTCACTTCCTTGACATTTGAACATCCTATGCAAAATCTACTTTATTTTTGACGGCCCGAACCTTTGGAGTACTTTCCCCAATGAAATTCAAAACTTAGTTCTACTTGAATCACTCAACTTCTGCTTGAATCACTCAACTTCAAACTATAAAAGAAAATTATAGATGACTACCCAATTCAGCTACAGTAATAGTAGAGATAAACTGACAAGTTTCTTTTGTATTTTGATTATATTTCGATTTGTCACAGTTGTTCGCCTTATAGGCTTTTTTATTAATTAGTAACTTTTTGCTTTTACTGTTGTAGATAAAAAAAAACACACTCATATATTTCAATTTACTTAGCTTTCTTGGATGGTCACATGGTTTGGTGTAGATTTTGTTATTGCCATAGTTTCCGGCAGTAATATTATTCCACATGGACAATTTTGAAAAATGATTGAATGAATGTACCCTAAATATTAGTAGACCTCCATTGTGCTTGTCTATTTTCCTTTATTAAAAACAGAAACAAACAAAAAACTTTTGAATATAAGATTTCAAAGGGGAATGGCTTTGTTGTTTAATGTTGAGTATTTAAACTCTTCATATTTGAAAAATACTTACTTGTTTTGAATTTTCTTTCTTTGATATTACAAGAAAGCTTTCAGATTAAAGGCTTTTAAATGTATTGTATGGGTTACCTGTATTTCCACAGAAAAATGTATTTATCAGTGAACATATACACCTACCACAGCATGAACTTGAAAGAGCTGTTTGGAGTGATACTACATGATGTCTCAAATCCATTCTGAAAGACTGCCCCTCTGTCAGCAGTCTGCATCGTAGTTCAGCTCCAAGAGCTTTTGAAATTCCAGGACACCAGCGAGCATTTTAGCCTCTCGCAGATCTTGTTTAGACAGGCATAGCAGAGATGTCTTCTTTAGAATTTATTAGGAAAACACATATATATCAGTTATGAATAAATGACTTCTGCCCTGTTTTGACAAGACATTTCCTTTGGCATGCCTATTGTTAAAAAACACATTCAGGTTGTATGCTGACACTGGCATTCTCTGATGCATGTTAAAAATAATTATATTGTACTACCGTACTTCGGACTTGCTATTTTTCTTTGAAGCCCTATTTTATTTGAGCCTTTATAATCACCAAAAACACTCAATTAAAAGCGCTTAACATATTTACATTCCCAAAGAAGCCTACATATAATTGTAATTATGATTGGGTTAGTTTTACCTAATTACTAATATTTAGCATGTGTATGTTTGTAATTAGCAAGTCTAGAGGACCCATGGCTTTAAGTCCTCTCTAAGGGACTTGGTAATGAGGATTAATGCCATACCAAAGGGCACTATCTCATCGACTGGATTTGAAACTGCGATCTCCCGTTTAAGGGAGCATTTGATTTTTCAATTTAGAATGTGAGCCTATTGGACCTTGAAGTAGGGATAAGAACCCTTTAAGCATTAATTTGCAATGAAATCTGCACAAGATGAACACAAATATTTCTTCTATGAAAAAAAGACCTGTACCCAATTTCATTAACACAATGCTGTTTTTCTCTTGGATTGATATTGACTAAGCTAATGATGTGCCCCTCCATTTTTCCACTTCTTGAATGGTGCATAAATCTTAAACCCAAAGCCCAAAACAGTCATGATTGAATCCTTTTCAAGGCGTTGATGCACTGTAAATATTGCCAGGATGAAAACAGTTTTATGTTCAACCCTTAGTGTGCCCAAGAATATTGCTTGTTTAAAGATTTTGACATAACCTGAAGGATGCTTACTTTTCACTTGCTTCTATTGTTTTGATAATTTTGGGGACAAAACACATTCATGTAGATATATTTAATTCAATTTTTAATGATATCAAACATTTCCTCTACATACATGTATAGTTCATTTTACGCATGCACAAGAAATATTTTGAAATGAAAATTATTTTGCTTTTAATCTTTTAATGCATAGTCTTTCTGAGAAAATAACCACTACAAAATCTACAATCGGTTTCAGAACTGCTTTAGTAGTACTGTACAATGTTTCTTGGATATTTAGACATTTGGATTCATGCTCTTAACATAAGAAAAACACTCCATACATATTTTTCCTAGTGAAGAAAATATCTTATGAAACTTGTCCTGATCTTTTTGTCACATCTATTGGAAGCGCAAGAATTGATGCTGAATGATTCTTAAATTTGATTATTGTGCAGTTTTCCTTCTTTCATCAGATGAAGCCTTATTTGAGCATAAACATTTATCAATGATGCAGACTTAAAATATAATGTGCACCTCATTGCGTGCACTATCTTACAAAAATGAATGCAGACTATCGGGGGAATGTATAATCAAATCAATTGTGAATGAAGTAATTTGTGGCGTATTTGATTTTGGGTTAAGTGAATTAGAGCTGGTATTAAACTGATGAAACTGATATGAATTCCAGCAGTTTTTTTAATGTCACGTTGAATGGATGGTTTCACAATACAAGAAAAAAAAATTAAATGGTAAAATCTATATATTTTTTTACTCAATAAGCCACAATTTATTGTGAGATCTTTTCCTACATGAGGTATTATCTTAAAAAGAAAATTTGAGTAATGAAGCACTTATGATGACTGAAAATCAAAAGGGGCTTACATGGAAATTGGATTAATACTGCCTTTAAAGAAGCATTATTGAATATACATTTGGAAATGAAGTGTATGCCTGTGCAAAATTTCTCACAATGCAATGTTCAAATTGAAAATTAAGCACAATACTGTCATGAGATTTTATACAAATTGAAGCTGAAAAATATGTGACATTTTATCGTACATGGTTCAGTTTCTTTCTCACAAGCAAACATTAATTTTGTGTCATAACACAGTTATACAATTCCATATCAGGGCCCTGTAACACAAAGGTTTGTAAATTTAAAACAACGATTCTGATTGGTTAATTGTCAGCCTTTTGAACAATATGTGCATGCAACAACGATCTTGATTGGCCATTTTTGCATTTTGCAATTGATTGCAAACAACCTGTGAGTAGTGGGATTGTTGAAAGGGATGGGGTTAATGTTTCCTCTTGTTGTATGGCTTCATGTTTTACTGATCTATTAATAGGAGGGAGAGGGAGAATGAGAGATTTTTAACACTTCCTCAGAGTACTCTCACTGTGAAGTTATAAAACATTTTTTACTTAATATATTTGAAAAAGGCAAGTTCTTCCATTGGATGAGGTTAATGTTTCCTCTTGTTGTATGGCTTCATGTTTTACTGATCTATTAATAGGAGAGAGAGGGAGAATGAGAGATTTTTAACACTTCCTCAGAGTACTCTCACTGTGAAGTTATAAAACATTTTTTACTTAATATATTTGAAAAAGGCAAGTTCTTCCATTGGATGAGCCAGTAATGTATATGATCTTCTAAAATGTAAATCAATTATTTACCTTTCTGAAAAAGAAAAAAAAAAAAAATTAAAAGGGGGATGCCAGAACCCTAAAAGAACTTAATCATTAAATTATGTTTCTGAGACCTTGATAACCAGATGATGGATTGGCTCAATTTTAATAGTTTATAGTCAGGCAGATGGACGAGAGAAAGTGTGAGCTTGTATGCTCATTTATTAATTGCATGAAATCGTTGTAGATCAGCCTTCCTCAAATTATTCAGCAGCATGTATTGTCTGCTAGGTTCAACCAATTTCATGTAATCACTTATAAATAGAACCGGGTTAATGGTCTGAAATGTGTGCCAAAGAAGATTATGGATGATACTACTTTGGTTAAAAATCATTGTCATTATCAACATTGTCAGAATATCAGTCTCATCATTTACCCTATAAATTCTTTTATGTTTGTGAGGATATTTGCAATTTGAAAAAAAGAAGATTTTTTTTTTTCTTTTTTTTTTTTGGGGGGGGGGGGGGGAGG
Organism: Strongylocentrotus droebachiensis; assembly: GCA_035222895.1. Classification (NCBI taxonomy): domain Eukaryota; kingdom Metazoa; phylum Echinodermata; class Echinoidea; order Camarodonta; family Strongylocentrotidae; genus Strongylocentrotus; species Strongylocentrotus droebachiensis. The sequence continues at coordinate 7,811 of JAVYIG010008388.1, forward strand.
GGGATGGGTTATGACTAGTACAGCTGTATGATTCCAATGTATCATGTTTGTGATGCAAGTGGATAGAGATCGTGCAATTCATAAAAATTATATCAGATGAGATAGTAGAGCTTCCTGAGGCAAATAAGTATACAATATATATATTTGAATAACTTTCATCTAATTTTGAATAGATGAAAGGAAGTTGTCATGCAGCCTTCATGTAGCCATCTCTCGGCTCTGTGTAAATATATCTTATTTCTCATGAACCTACACATTTAATGTGTACTATGATGCTTTTATTAAAGTTTGTAATAAACCATGAAGAATGGATGAAAACTGAGTATGATGTACCCAGACAGACTCATAACCCAGTTGTTGGAAGCTGGCAGAGTTTCATCCAAACGCAATCCTTGCTTGCCCGACTTCATGCCAATGTCGTGATCGATGTGGCGTTCCACTTTCACCCTGCTCCAAAGTCGTCACATCGTGTTTACCTCCCTCCCAAATTGAGATCGGGGCTTGGTTTTGTTTAATATACCAAGGTATCTAGTTGCTCGATCCTGGGATGTTATCATCGAGTCAAACGTGATGTAACACCTCCAGCCAAGCACTGTCTGCAACTGTCTTATTGCGCTCGTTTTCTTCTTCGGTTCCACGATTATGCTCTTCGTCGTGTTTGGGGTTGGATTACGGAAGGAGGTCGTGATGTTGTCTGACAGAATGCTCTGCACTTTTTTTTCATAATATCTATGTAATTAGGGAATTGGGAAGATCTGATCAGAAATTAATCATATTTTTGGATTAGCATGCCTGAAAGCGATGTTGTTTTGTGAGCTTGGAGCTTTCAAGGATAGTTGGAAGAAAGAAATGTCTGATCTTATGTTATCATGATTGAGTGAGATTCATGGTCTAATTACATTTTTTCCTTATAAAAGTAGCAAATTTATTTAAATTTGTTAAACTAATAATACAAGAATAATCCAAAATATCAATTATGACAAAGAAGATAACATTTCCCATACATCTAGCCTAAGTTATGCTCAATATTCTTACATTTTTGGAGAGAATGGGAAGTTAATCTTATTTCTCAATAGGAAACCCATTAAAGAGGATTCAATTTTTTTCCTATATCTTTTTCAGTGTATTCTCTTTTATTTTTGATCATCTTGTGCATATAGCAAGATCTGTAAAGGGTGGTGTTATATGAAGCCAAAGTCCTAGCCCATATCTTTTTTGGTGTGACTTTCTGTATCTGGAATTTTAAAGATATAAGGTTAGGAATAGAAGTGAGGACATACAAAAGATGCCTTTGAAAAACTAGCCTTGTCACTGCCACTTCAAATCTAAGTCAATTTGACATCAGAGGTCTCATATTTCTAGGTCTTTAAGTATGAAATCCAGTAAATTAATGTAAAATTATAGTTACACCTGTATGAATTGACAAATATAATCAATCACAAGCATTTGGTTATCATTCTCCAGTAAGACCATGATAAGGCTAGAGGTTAATAGTTAATTCTAATGAGTTAAATTATATGACGTTAAACACCTTTTTTCCCCAAAGGTCAACTTTATTCATACCCTTGAACAAAAGCCTGCAATAACAAGAGAGAGAGAGAGAGGGAGAGGGGGGGGGGGGGGGGAGAGAAAGAGAGAGATTGGAAGGGGGAGAAAGAGAGAGAGAGAGAGGGAGAGAGATAGAGAGAGAGAGAGAGGGAGAGAGATAGAGAGAGAGAGGGGGAGAGAGAGAGAGAGAGAGAGAGAGAGAGAGATGGAAACGGAGGGAAATGTTGATCAGAGAATTGTGACATTTGCCTCTTTTTTTTCTTCCCTAAATCTAGGCCAAACAGTACAAATTGGGATGCAACAATAGCAATCAAACCTGCAGATGAGTGAAATATGATAGGTGACGTCGTCGAGCAATGGGGGTTTGCTTAGGGTAAAGCTAGCCTGGCTGGCTGGCATGCTCGCAGGGCGGAAAGGGGGTGAGAGCTTTCTCCTGCAGGTGCTTTGAGAATACAGCAATACCAAATCAACAGAGGTCTACTTGGAACGAGTCCATGTACCTACAAAACAGAAAGAATATTCTAGAATTGCCCATTATTTTGTGAAAGAAGACACTTCCGTATATTCCGGTAGTATGTGTGTATCAATTTCACCTCCTGGTCCCTGACTTTGTAATTGTTTATTGTAATCCTAGAATAGTAAGAATAATATTGGTGTGAGATTTTTGTCAATTGATATCTTGCAGCTTCTATAAAGAAAGTCAACAGAGCTTTACAATTTAACAATGACAAAAAGGAGAAATGGTAATCAAAATGAATGTAATGATCTTATTGGCCGTCTTTTCTCTCCTTTGTGTGCGATTAAAAGCAAAATTACTGAATATTATCCACATGGTCATGAAAATCAAGTGACTTTGAATGAATTATTTAATTAATGCACTTTGTCTATTTAATCTTGACTTCTATCATTGTTGAAGCAGAATTATATGTGTAAGTGTCAGTTTTACTCTAACAAAACCATTAATAAGAATTAAAAAAGTGGATTGATTTTTAAAAAATGCAAGAGGGTAATGACACCCAGTATATGTATATATATTTGTAAAGAAAATGAAATTGAAGATATCTTAAAGCAGATGTTCTAGGTATGGAGTTACCTCTCACATTGAAAACAGAGCATGAATTTTAAAAATTTAAATAGCTGGAGAAGCGTCATATACTGCTCAATTGTCATTATGGAGTGCATTGGGAATAACATTCACAGATTGTCAAGGCCATAATTTTTTTCCCCACAAGTTTTCATAGTCAACAATTCACTGAAAATTGATTTTACAACAGATTGTGGCTTTATAGAGCACGGTTGATTGGTTGATATAACTCATTCATCAAAGCATTATAAAAACCTTTTCACTTTGAGGATTATGAACTTTCTGATAAACAAACCCTCAGAAAATAACACACATAATGTTTGGAATTATGACCCTTCAGAAAAACGAGTGTCTCCCTCACGTTTCTAAATAGAATTTCAATTACATACTTGAAAAGTTTATGTGTAGCTTTAATGAGAAAGTATACAAAATGTGTACAATCATTGAGCATTTACTCTAGAAGCCCAACTATGTTTAACATCATGTAGTAATGGTTTATTGAAATAAAAATCAATTGCGGCTCGAAAGCCGAATTACAGGTTTTGTACAATAGAAAAAGCAAACATCAAAATTAAAGTAAACAAAATAGGTAATAACCTGTAATAATCATAGCACTGAAACGATAATGACAAAGTTTAAGTGAAAATTACTCAAGTAAAAGTGTTTGAAAATGAGAATGTACATGTATGTTTTAAAGTGAGAAGAAGAACAAATTGTGCAATGTGAGAGTACCTTTCCTTTGGCAACGTAGGGCCGCATGGCTCAGACTGCTTTTTGATTTTGGAATGATGGTTTATGCAGCTGGAACTAAGGAGCCTTGGGTTTCCTTAACTTTGTATATAGTGTTATTGATTTTTTTAAATTGTGTTTCAGTAAAGCATGATTCTTTTTTCTCAGGGAAACAAAGGGAATCAGACACTTGAAAGCCAGTGAGTGTCTGGAACATCTTGCATGTCTTTTATGTGATGAATATATATATATGTTGCTGTGTTCCTTACCTTTTGAAGATTGATATGGTTTCGTCACAAATTTAATATCAATTGCCAGGAAAAAAATATAATTTTGTATACCGGTAATCGATGAAAAAATTGAAACAATGAGTTAAAATTAATTTCCATAATGATCACAATACATATAACAAGAAAAGAAGCTGGCGAGAAAACAGAAATTTTCATTACAATATTTGTTAATCTTCCTGCTACCTACAAGTTTGTTGTCCATGTAATTACAAAAAAAATATAACAAAACAAAGAATGTGTTGAATGAATTGATGGAGAAATTGTTGGCATACATTTCTTCTCACCTTGTTATGATTAAAAAAACTGATGAGAAAATTAAAAATTTACCTGACATTATTTGCTTCTCCTTCCTGCAACCTACAAAACTTGTAGTCTATACATTCAAGAAAAAAATGAATGGGTTGAAAGTATTGACAGAGCAGTTGTTGGCATCTTGGTGATGAGAAAATCTAATCAGGCCTTGTCTACTCGTTGAGTTTACCAAACAATCTAGCCGTAAAAATTACTTTCACCATCAGTGTCTCAAAGTATAGATACTACTCTCTGATGAATAGCTAACATTTTTTTTTTAGTACAAGGATAATTAGCTCTTCATCACTTACAGCATTTTCTATTTTGTTCAAGGGAAGAACTTGTCAAGAATGAAGAAAAAAAAGGAATAATCTGTATATGTTGGTTTTTTAAAGTCTATTTTCATTAATTATAGTCCCTTTTTTTGTTATTCTCTCCAGCATTTATTTGCTCATCGCCTTAATCGTCATAGCAACGTTCATTCAATTGATGACAAAAAAATGGATAAATATTTTCGTCCTATGCATGGAAAGGTTGTTTCACCTATAGAATAGCTGCTTGTCCAAATGGACTCAAGTGTCATGGGAAGTTTTGTCAATATGTAGGCTGGTTTTTTTAGGATTCAAGTAGGTTCTAGAGAAGTTCTGATGAGATTTATTTTTGTTTTAATCTTTTAGACTTAAAGATAATTGGAAATATGGTGTATCTTATATTTTGTTATAGAATGGAAAAATCAAGATTATTATGGTTTCTACACCTTGAGTTAATATGGTGTCTAAGATTGTCAATGTGTAACAGCTACAATGTACTACATGCCATTTAAAAGGAGCTTGGTGGAATTCAACAACAATTTGCTTGTACATTCTTCTCTTTTTCACTGTTTTCACTCATCTTCTTCAACTTTGTTTGCACCATCAACCATTCATATTTTATGATTTTGTTCATAATTTATTATTTTGATGCAAAGAATGCATATACCTGATGTACTTGACCTAATTATCTGCGTCATGATACCATGTGGCACGTATGGTATCGTGGCACGTACAGTATTATCGTGGCACGTATGGTATCATTGTGGATTATCTCTGATGGCTATATTGTGTATAACTAAGCAGAAGCTGTAGAAAAAGTAGGGGACACTTTATAGCTTCTAATTAGTTTTTGTGGTAACTTTTTGAAGGTCTTCGAAGATCCACTCATATTCAATTCAGCACATGAATGATGTCAGTATTTTACTTGAGCTTAGTAGAATGGCTTAAGTGCTATTCAGAACAAATACCGGTATTTTTATTTATTAACTCAACTTTTAAGCCTTAAAGAGAACCGGTAACTTTGTCTCAGATTCTGAAACAAAATCCTGGATTTAGCTCATGCTGCAATGATCATTATAAACCTTTAGGTCAGTCAGGAACCCCATGACTTTTACAAGCCGATCGCCTGTCTGATTATCAAGATATTTATGATTGGAAATCGAAACCAAATTTTGCGTTTGCCTAACGGTTTTCATAACACTACAGTCTATTGGGGAAAATGAGTATGGTAAAACCGGTCACGCAAAGATTTTTACTTTTTTGAGACACTTTTGATCATTTTGAAGCACAATTGCTTCAATATTACACCATATCACAGACACTGATAACATGTAGGGCCATGCATCTCAGATTTAACATTGTTAAACGATGCCTTTAATACATACTTTAGGCCACCGTGATGTCTGGTAGCTCATCCAAAATAATGTTCAATAAACGTGTTGCATTATACATGCTTGCTCATATGCATGCGGGCACACAGCTTTATGATGAGCCGCATATCCTGCCAATCAAGGCCTCCGAAATAATTGGCCTTGGTCCGCTAGCTTTAAATTTAGGGTAAAATACTTAGGCAAAAGCTTCAACAGTACTAGACAGAGGTGTGCTAAGCACTGTATCTACATGTAAGCTGAAAACTGAATATAAATATATATAAATGATCATATTTCTTACATAAATGTTATATATGAAACTTGATCTGAATCTTTATTATAATGAGATACAGGAATGTAATTGGAACAAAAAGCCTTTTCATTATATTTTTGGTCTTTTGTACCCCCTTTTTTCTCTCTATGTTTCATTCAAAATACCTACAGTAGTTATCTTACCTACGGTAGCTATCTGAATATATATCCATTTCTATGGAACTTTGCTTCAAGATTGTTAACTCTTAATCATATACCTGTGCACATGCGAGGGAGTTGTACATGATCATGTATGTTTAATTCAATTAAATGTATTTTGGATTATAAAAAAGTAATGAATTTCAAGGCAGACTGTTGTGGTTTATCACTTCTAAGAAAGAAACGTAATTAAATGTAATAAACCAAACATTGTATTCCAAGGCGGGGAAAATGATATTTCATGGTCAACAATCTCCTTGTTCCGCAAGTGAAATCATCTCCAGGAATCGTGTCAAACGTTATCTTGTTGACGGACGGGCGTGACTCAAGCAATATTTCATCACCACGTCCAACGAGTTTGTTGGGTCATCTCAACATAAACCCATAACACGTCCCCGCTATCATCACCCCTCATGACCACCGGTGTGTGTCTTCTTTTGTGTCTGACCTGCCTGCCATGGTTTTTCCTCCATGTACTTTATCATTTCTCAGGATGCATCCCTCTGTCTCTACCTCTGTCTCTCTTTGTCTCCCTGTCTCTCTGTCTCTCTCTCTCTATCTATCTTTGTCTCCATACCTTCCCACTGTCTCTACCTCTGTCTCTCCGTGTCTCTCTGTCTCTCTCTCTATCTTTGTCTCCACACCTTCCCTCTGTCTCTACCTCTGTCTCTCTCAGTCTCTCTCTGTCTTTCTCTGTCTCTCTTTGTCTCCAAACCTTCCCTCTGTCTCTACCTCTGTCTCTCCGTGTCTCTCTGTCTCTCTCTCTCTATCTATCTTTGTCTCCATACCTTCCCTCTGTCTCTACCTCTGTCTCTCCGTGTCTCTCTGTCTCTCTCTCTCTATCTATGTTTCCACACCTTCCCTCTGTCTCTACCTCTGTCTCTCTCTGTCTCTCCATGTCTCTCTATGTCTTTCTCTCTCTATCTCTCTTTGTCTCCACATCTTCCCTCTGTCTCTACCTTTGTCTCTCTCTGTCTCTCTCTGTCTCTTCATGTCTCTCTGTCTTTCTCTCTATCTTAGACCCCTGTTACACATACGTCTGAGGCCGGACCCGGAGGCGGCTCGACGTATGTGTAACACCAACTTTTTTTGAAAAGCCGGACTGAGGCCAGGTGGACTCAGTCCACCTCTGGATGTGGTTTGAGGCCGGCCTCAGTCCCGCAATCAGTAGGTGTAACACCAAAGTGGACTCGGGGCCGGCTTAAAAGCGGAAGTGACGTGACCTGTCATTATTATACCAACATATACATCGAGTGCCCTTTGCCACCTTCTCTTATGTTATTCTTTGTTTTTATCATTCTATCACTTTCTCTTTCCGTCTTTCCTTATGTTATTCTTTGTTTTTATCATTCTATCACTTTCTCTTTTTGTTTTTTCCTTATGTTATTCTTTGTTTTTATCATTCTATCACTTTCTCTTTCTGCCTTTCCTTATGTTATTCTTTGTTTTTATCATTCTAGCACTTTCTTTTTCCGTCTTTCCTTATGTTATTCTTTGTTTTTATCATTCTATCACTTTCTCTTTCTGTCTTTCCTTATGTTATTCTTTGTTTTTATCATTCTATCACATTTCTCTTTCCGTCTTTCCTTATGTTATTCTTTGTTTTTATCATTCTATCACTTTCTCTTTCCATCTTTCCTCATGTTATTCTTTGTTTTTATCATTCTATCACTTTCTCTTTCTGTCTTTCTTGAGTGCGCCCCAATGCATCTCGTAAAAAGGCGACGTAAGGCCGGCCTATAATGTGTAGACGCAAAATTGCGGGCCCGAGATCATGTGTAACAGGGGTTTGATGATCTCGAGGCGGCTTCAAATTGCAGGCGTGAGGCCGCCTCCGGGGGCCCGCTTTAAAAGCCGACGCATGTGTAACAGGGGTCTATCTTTGTCTCCACACCTACCCTCTGTCTCTACCTCTGTCTCTCTCTGTCTCCCTGTGTCTCTCCGTCTCTCTGTATCTTTCTTTCTATCTCTCTTTGTCTCCACACCTTTGTTGTCTTTCGAAGAAGACCGCCCTCCCTCCATTCCCCCTCCCATCTCCCCCCTTCCACGACCAACTCCAGGCCTGCCGAATGATTATTAAATAATCTTGAATTAGGTTAAACGTCACTGACTTGCCAGCAGGTAATTTGGCGCATCAATCAAATTAGCCAGTGAACATGAATGAATGGATGGAAACCAGGTTCTCCAATATATACGGTGGGGGATGCGGTCGGTGATGATAATTAAGAGCTGTATGCATTCATTGGTCATGCATTATGCCATGCCTTAATGGCGTGCCCGACTTTTGCGTATTTGTGTTCCATGTCTTATTTTCCTTCACCTTATCAGCAAAACAACAATATACATATATCATCACGAGATGGTATCGATGAGGCCCCCACTTATACTTCCTTCAATTAAATATCTTTATTTAGCTCCATAATTGCTTATTGGGCGTGTAAATATCTTCTATTTCTTTTGATCCTTTTCCCTCATTGCAGTTTGATCTTCTGGCTGTTGACCTTTTAAGGCAATATTTAACCTTTTTGCAAGTTTTCTTCTGTGGTGGAATTGTGCATAAATGTATATCAGATTATTAAACCAATGCTTGCAAGTTTCTGACAAGATCTTGATTACCAAAAGAGAAATTTGGGAACTTGTGTTTACCTGAGAAATGTTATACATATTTGCCAAAAGGTGAGAATACACCTTAGGAATGTTTTTCTTTGAAAGTTTTGCTTCCTGTTATTCCATTTCAGACCTTAAAAGGTGTAAATGCAATTGAAAGAATTGTTCTATTCTAAAACTTATAACAGCTCCTCAAATGAAGATCATATTGCTTCTTCTCCTTTTGACTCCTGTAATATCTCTCTCCCATATGCTTAATGCAGAGACCACCTGGTTCCTGTAAGAAAAGGGTTAACAAAGAATGTTTTATTTTATGAGGAAGGAAGGGGATAGAGTACTATGATATGACTTTATTTGATAATGTTGTTTTAATTCTTGTGTAAGGACAAACAGTGGATCTCTAAACATATGTATTGTAAATGGGCTAAAAAGGATCAGCATAATTCATATTGAAAAAGAGGTAATGTAAAAACCCTGTTAAGTTCACAATGTGGTGTAAACTATTATGTAGAAGTGAGCAAGAGATGAATTGAAAGCCGGGATTAAAAACAAGTTTACAGGAACCATATTGATATTGAGTCCTTTATCATCGGAATAGGTTAAATGTCATTCTTGTGTAAGGACAAACAGTGGTTCTCTAAACATATGTATTGTAAATGGGCTAAAAAGGATCAGCATAATTCATATTGAAAAAGAGGTAATGTAAAAACCCTGTTAAGTTCACAATGTGGTGTAAACTATTATGTAGAAGTGAGCAAGAGATGAATTGAAAGCCGGGATTAAAAACAAGTTTACAGGAACCATATTGATATTGAGTCCTTTATCATCGGAATAGGTTAAATGTCATTCTTGTGTAAGGACAAACAGTGGTTCTCTAAACATATGTATTGTAAATGGGCTAAAAAGGATCAGCATAATTCATATTGAAAAAGAGGTAATGTAAAAACCCTGTTAAGTTCACAATGTGGTGTAAACTATTATGTAGAAGTGAGCAAGAGATGAATTGAAAGCCGGGATTAAAAACAAGTTTACAGGAACCATATTGATATTGAGTCCTTTATCACCGGAATAGGTTAAATGTCATTCTTGTGTAAGGACAAACAGTGGTTCTCTAAACATATGTATTGTAAATGGGCTAAAAAGGATCAGCATAATTCATATTGAAAAAGAGGTAATGTAAAAACCCTGTTAAGTTCACAATGTGGTGTAAACTATTATGTAGAAGTGAGCAAGAGATGAATTGAAAGCCGGGATTAAAAACAAGTTTACAGGAACCATATTGATATTGAGTCCTTTATCATCGGAATAGGTTAAATGTCATTCTTGTGTAAGGACAAACAGTGGTTCTCTAAACATATGTATTGTAAATGGGCTAAAAAGGATCAGCATAATTCATATCTAGAAAGATGTATTGTAAAAAATCCCTGTAAAGTTCAATGTGGTGTAAACTATTATGTAGTAGTGAGCAAGAGATGAATTAAAAGCCTAGATAAAAAGCAAGTTTACAGGAACCATATTGATATTGAGTCCTTTATCACCGGAATGGGTTAAATGTCATTAAAGGTGCTTTCATCAAACTCCAATTAACATGCCCATCAGCTTGACTCCAGTCAGGTGGCACTAATATTTGATTAGAAGATTTTTGGTTAAATTTGCTGTGAGGTATCATAATACATCATATTACTATCCCATCCATGTTTACAGACTCAAATGTCAATTGATCTCTTTGTATATAGAGCCAAATATGGAACTTCTGTCTCTTTCCCTGTCTCTGTCTCTGTTTCTTTCTCCATCTCTCCAGTTCTCCCTCTCTCCAGTTCTCCCTCTCTCTCTCTTTCTTTTTCTCTATTTTTGCTCTCTTCCTTTCTCTCCTATCTTTCCTCTTGCTTTCTTTTCTTGCTCCCTCTATTTCTATCTCACCCTTCTCTTAATTTCTCTTCTCCATCCCTCCCTCCACATCTCTATTCCTCTCTCTCTCTTACTCTCTCCCTCTCTCTATTTCTTACTCTTTCCTATTTACCCCTTGCTTTCATGTGTTTATTGTCACTTTTGATCTCACCCATCTCCTCTCTCTTTAAACTCTTCCTCTTTTCTACTCTCTCTCTCTCTCTCTCTCTCTCTCTCTCTCTCTCTCTCTCTCTCTCGCTCCTTAACCCTCTCTCTGTTTACCTTAGCTTTCTTTCCCCCTCCCCCCTAACCCAAATTCTCCCCCTTTCACTGGCATCCTCTCTCAGTTCATCTGTCTCTCTCTCTCTCTCTCTCTCTCTCTCTCTCTCTCTCTCTCTCTCTCTCTCTCTCTATCCAATTTAATAACTCGTCTTCATGTGTGCACTAGTAATATCAGATTTCATTCTCTCTGCCAATATGAATACTACTCTGTTGTAAATGATGTGAATACAAACTTCAAATTGTATGGCATGCGGTAATCCTCAATCGGCAGAAGCTGGGTAATAAGAAAAATATTGGAAAATGGCCAAATGATATCAAATTTGCCAAATAAGTTCATACAGAGCTAGATTAATGTCATTGCTTCAAGAAATGTATAATAATTAGACAGGAACTTTCCTCCCCCCCCCCCCACTTCAATGTAAACACATGCATACAGCCACAAATAATGTGAATTTTCTTTTCCGTACCAAAATTTCCTTTTTGCTTTGAATTCAACAAATTTCATTTTCTTTAATCCATGTTTTTTTCAAGACTCTAAATTTTGACACGGGTCTCCATATGCTTGTTTCCCTCTTGATGATAAGCTCTTTTCTCCTCTCTCTCTCTCTCTCTCTCTCTCTCTCTCTCTCTCTCTCTAGCTCCTTAACCCTCTCTCTGTTTATCTTAGCTTTCTTTAGATTTACTTTACTCTTTAGATTTACGTGTATACAGCCACTGATCGTGTCACTTTTTCTTTTGGATGTAAAAATAACCTTTTAATGTAGATTTGACTAAAAATCATGTAGTACTCAAAATTGAATTGCAGTATTAGATGCAAGATCTCCACCCTCCATATTTATGACTATCCTCTATAGTAAACCAGTCAGATACATCTTCTTTAGATATGAACCCTTTTCATTTTTAGCTCATCCGGACCATGGCGTGGCATTTTCAAAATGCTTCTTCTTCCTTATTTTTCAACCGATTTTGATTCTGATTGTTTCATATGATAGGGCTAGGAGGGGGATTTAAAAGTTCTACACAGAATCGTGAAATTCATTATCTATGCTAATTTATGCAAATTTATTTGTAATCACAAATAATGCTTCTTCTCCTTCATTTCTCGACCGATTTTGATTTGGCTTGCTTTATCTGGTAGAGCTAAATTTGGAACACTAAAATTCTACACAGAATTTTGAAATTTTGCTCCATTGATTAATTATGGTAATTTATTCAAATTTATTCCAAAAATAACAAAAAATGCTTCTTCTCCTTCATTTCATTTTTAAACTTTGTGCAAAATATTAGGATGATTATTTGCAAATTTGATCCTTCACAGAAGACACATGATTTGTGGATTAAAAAAAGGAGAAAAGAGAGGTTGAAAATTAAATATTCATCAGTATTATGCATGCATTGTTTTTATTCTCTTGTTACCTCCTAATTCTTCAATTTGTTTAGATATTTTAACAATTTTCTCACACTAACTCGTTTTTGTCCCTTACAAAATTGTTATTTTGCCATATTTTTCTGTTGACAATTTACTGACTATTTATACCTCTGTCCTTCTCTTATCATAATAAAAGGTGAGTATGTTTACATTTATCTCTTACTAAGTTTGAGTCCTGCTTGTCATAAAACTATATATTTTTCAACCAATTTTCATTCCATTTCCTTTAGTTTCTATTTAATCTTGTACAGCTACCAGGGCATCAAATTTTTATTTTTTGATCAGTTCAAAAGTGTACCACATAAAATTTACGATATTTGTTGTTGCGAGATGCGGATGAGCGCTACGTCATTGACGTTTTGGTTTGTATTTGCATAATACCATCATGTCATCCATCTTTGCTATACCTCATACTGACATTATCTAAAACCTGATCTTCCCATCACCCTATCGCCATCTCCCTCGCCACTTTCATCTTCTCTCTCTACAGACAAAGCTTAAGATCGGAATTGCCGCTGACATAAAGAGAAAAAAAGGACAATGCCATTCCAGTTGAATTTCTAGACCCAAAAGTGCCAAAAGCTGAAACTTGATTAGGGCTTATTATCAGAGGAAGGTTGTTTCCGTGGGGAATTTATATTTTTCCTGCTGTAATGAATGGAACTGTGCCACATTATTCAGCCATGTTTGGGACATGTTCCTAACTTTGCTTTGTAACGAGTCAAAGGTATAAAAGTCTTCTTTTGAAAGCCTCCGTAGAGTCTAGCAGGCATTCACAATGCTTGTTTCATGCCTCGACCCATCTCACCCCGGCCAGGTACTTTTCACCCTTTAATTTCTCCTCGTCTCTACCCGCTACCAATTTTTAGCTCATATTTTCCGCTCTCTTTTACTAGCAAGAAGCTTGCGCCAGATTTTCAGGTGGGAAAGTTTTCCTGACGTGGTATGGTATCCAGTAATCGAATCTTCCCCACATTCTGTCGCAGGGAGCCTGACAAAATGTCAGCCGTTTGAGCCCACGTTGCCAAATTAGAGAGCGCTACAAATTAGTGGTTTACCGTCGGCCCCTGTTGAAAGAGGGACATATTAAATCAGGAGTCCAAAGGTGATTTATAATAGACTTGTTTTACATGCTTATTCAGACAAATGTTTGCTTTTTTGGGGGGGAGGGGGGGCATAAGCTTGAGGCAATTTTTACCATCATGAGGTAGACTATTCCATCTGAAATAGGTCTTTACAGTTTTCAGATAGAAACCTTCATCTACTGATTAAACACATACATATGAGTCGTAATATTCTTTTGAAGTGAGAAAGTTAGAAACTACTATCAAGTCAGGCTGTATGTGATAAGGAACAAATTTAGAGTAATTAATCTCATTACCCTAATTTTCTTCTTGTGTTTAATTTCATTCATTGTGTTTGGGCATTTGAAAATGTAGTTTAATTGGGAATGTTACGTACTAGATAGATACTGTCTTGTGAGAACCAGAAGTGTGTTAACAGTTATATTTTGAGATGCAGTTGATGCCTGTGTGGATCTCAATGCAACAGATAGTGTATGGTTAACACATTGCCTTCTGAAACTTTATGATTACTGTATTCATTCTATGGGAATAAGAAAGTTCAGTATTCAGCAAGTTAACCTTCTTTGATAGAGCTGTATGATACGTTTCTCATATGAAGGGAAAAACTAATCAAAACTTTCCACGCTTTTTAGTAGTCGAAACAAAAGTGTGATGTTCCGATGGGAAATGGATGACATTTTGATTTCTCTATGGTTTTTCAGCTGCATGAATTGGAATATAGATATAAGTCATCTGTTCAATGATGAAAATGAAGTGTTTTTCCTAATTGCAATGGACATATTTAGCACTTGTATGAGAAATAAAAAAATCTCTATAGAGCTGAATTTCCATGAATTGCCATGAATAGTTGAGGAATAACAAAAATATTTGCAAATCAAGATATATATATGCAGAGAGGGTGATGAACATCTGTTTAATCATCACAAGAAGAAAAATAAGCAGATCATCTCACCATCAACGACGATGAGAGAAAAGAGGGGAAAGTGTTCCAATAAAATTCTGCACTCCCATCTGCCTGCTAAGAATTTATGTTGTAAGTGTGGTAATAAATCATTCATTATCAGCGGGGGCGTATCAATGTTTATCCCTCCGGATAATGGCACTCCCTCTCGTCATTATTTAGAAAACATCCATCTGTGGCATTGGAATTCAATCCGGGGATAGATCGGTTATTGATCAGGAAAGTGTGATATCCTTGAGCTCGTTTGGAAGCACCAAATGGAAGATTACCATTCCAAATGTAATTTCATAAATCAAGAACTTTAGAAAACGGGACTGTTGAAAAATGCTGTTATGCATTCTACACAAATTTGACCTGAAATGATTTCAAGGACAGCAATATTACAACACATTATTATCTCATCTCTATAATGCATTCTCTTTTCTTTTATGCCTTTTCTTTGAATATTGTATTTCTAAGAAACTGAATACTGGCAATTCCTTCAATCTAATATTCAGGGTTTCTATTTAAATATTTTGTAAAAAATAAAGTTTGTTTCATGTAGTTTTGTTAATGTCTATATGCCATATTAGCAGAACATCCATACGTTTTTCATTTTCTTTTTTTAAAGTCTTAAATTCCATTGTCATTCAGAATGTAAAATCTTGTGGATTCTTTTTCATCTAATTACTTCACCTACTTCTTTAACCCATTAGCAACTAAACCGCTCGAAACCGCCACTCTTTTTTACTCACTGAACCGCCCGTCCGTTTTCAACGCGCTATAGTATCCGTTCTAGGGTCTAGGGTGATAATGTTATACGTGCATAATCCTTACGATGTCAACAGTAACATTCTGCATAGAAAAATAGCGCATGTTTCTAATTGTTCAGAACAATGTAAAAATGAGAGCAATATTGCAACATCTCCCAGTGAGTGATAGGCCATTTTGACAAAATCTCTTGTTGCTATTGGGTTAAGATGGAGAAAATCATCAAAGTTTATCCGATAATTTTCATAACCTTCTGTAGATATAGCGTTGTTTTTTATGTTTTTAAGAAGACTTATTTTGTAATAATTAGAATCATGCTCGTACCAGGGTCATTTCGTTTTTATGATAAGAACTATCGGGGAAACACTATCTTGTTCTTTTGTGTCATTCTTAAGTCTATCTACAGTCTTTCTTGCCTTCTGTATTAAGTAAAGAGAAAACCACGTTGTATCAACATGCATTTATTTATTGGTCTAGCTGTTGTAAATTGTACCTTGCGCATGCTTTAACCTGATAGTGGATCCCAATCCGATGCTCATGAACCATTTATTTTCATTCAATTTCACATTCATAAATAAACAAAATGGAGATAGCGCTGCATGCTGGGAGGTGATGAGGCAAGGCTTCCGTTGATTGTCCGTCGTATCTCGTCCTGTCTTCTGCCTCATTGCTTGTATTTACAATGCAGAGGCGGACAGAATCAATATTGCGTCTACGAGGGGAGGTGTTACCGCCCAAATTCTCACACCCCAGCCATTGATAGCACTTGCTTGATTAAATCACATCCTGAGACTCAGTTAAGCGCTGATATATCACGCTCATTCTGGGAGGGTGTCTGTGCCCCTCTTTCTCCTTCTCTCTCTTTGTTCTCTCTTTGTCTTTCTTTCTCTTTCTCCCTATCTCTCTTTCCGTTTCTCTCTTTTTTGTCTTTGTCTTTCTCTCTCTCTTTCTCCCTGTGTCTCTCTCTGTTTCTCTTTTCCCTATTTCTCTATCCCCTCTCCCCTCTTTCTCTTTCTCTTTCTCTTACTCTCTGTCACTTCTCCTGTTTTCTGTCTCTCCTCTCACCCTCTTTCTCTTCTTTGCCTCTCTTTTCCACACTCCTCTCTTTCTTCTCCTCTCCATCTTTCCCTTCAAGGTCTCGCCTCTCTCTTTTAATTTCTCTGTTTCTCTTGTCTTCTTATTCTGTCTGTCTGTCTGTCTCTCTCTCTCTCTTTACTCTCCAGTCTTGACGCCTGATTCTCTGAATCGACAGTCAGCTGCCTAAAAGTCGGGACGCATTCGACTGGAGCCATGTAAGGGATAAAAACTTTAGAAGTCGCGATTGTCTCCAATAACGTCTGCCGTTCCCTCACTGTACATTAATGTGACTGAAGCAAGCTATTATGGTACTTTCATTTGGACGAGGGCTCATTGAAAGGAGTTGTGGTTAGAATTTCCTTGAATAATCGAAGAGGCAGAATTCTTCCTAGTTGTCCCTTTACACTGCGATCCAATTAATCCAAACCTTAATGTTGTGGTAGACACTTGTAGCGCTAATAAGACGATAGGATTTATTGATTAAAGTGTAATTGAAGTTGATGGAAGTTCAAAATATTGGAATTAGAATGTAAACATGAACTGTTCAAAAGCATTTAAGTGAGAAATAGCTGATCTTCTGCAAAAAAACTTGACCAAATTCCTGTTTATGCCGATGATAATGGAGGCCACATGATTATTTATTCTCATCTCCTCTCTCCACCCACGTCCAGCTATTAAAGAGCGGGTGAGAAATGAACACAGGTTGCCAAAATATTTTCATCGGGTAATGTAGATTGCTAATACTTAGAGATTGTAAAGGATAACCCACGTTTCGAGAGGAAAATCCTCCAGTCACTTCCTTGTGTCACTCTTATCTCTAGCCATTTTTGTGTTCGTACAGATAAGTCAGATTGTCTTTTGTAGTAGGGTGTGTATCAGTGTGGATATGTGGGTGTATTCTTACACCATGCAGCTTTCATCTTTTGAAGAAAACAAATCTTTTTGAAAGGGGTATTCCGAGAAAGTTTTGATGAAAGAGATCAAATGCAAGAATTCACCTTTGATGTTAGTTTCAAAAACAATATTTGGCTAAACATTTGTAAAAGTTCTCCTCTCGAAATTTGTCACGTAGGCTTGAAATTTCAATGTTCTGGGATCAAAAGTAATTTGATGTTCAGAAATAGAAGAATTCTGACTGCTTTTAGCAACTGAAAGATTGGAACTTACTCACTCCTAGTGCATGTATACATGAAATAATGATTGAGCAGGAGTTATTAGAATATGTCTGAAACGTAATGAAATTCTTACTGACGTCAGCATCTGGCTGATTTCAATTTTTCTTGCTCCAAATAAAAATTTTGAAGTATGTTACAGGGAAGATAAAAGTTATTCTAAATTCTAGGACGCTCTGCTACATTCCCTAATGACTTGTTTTGACTACATTTTTGAAGTTGTTTAGTTTTTAAATGTGTATATTAATCAATAACGATTGCTTGTTACAGGAATGATAAAAGTTATTCTAAATTCTAGGACACTCTGCTACATTCCCTAATGACTTGTTTTGACTACATTTTTGAAGTTTTTTAGTTTTTAAATGTGTATATTGATCAATAACGATTGCTTCATAATCAGCTTTTCAAAATAGCAAGAATTAGGATTTCTATCATGTTACAGAATTAAATCAGAGAGTTGTAACAACCCGTTCTTCCGGTGAAATTTCAAATCATTGGTGATTAGACTTTTTGATATACATTTCAAGTTATATTTGTTATGATATTGTTGCGTTTGTGATATTGGTAATTTCTTTATATATTTACCCCCATGTTCTTAATATTAATGCAGAAATTAACAACTATATGCAAGGTATGAAAAGGAATTTAGGAATTTGTCTTATCCTAAAGGTTCTTTTTCAGAAGGCTTGTAATTCTTAATTTAAAAGTTCTTTTACCAGGGGGTTAATTCATTCCTCCAAAGATGAATTAAACTTTCAAAATCAGGTGTCAGAATCTGACCTTTTCTGAACATTTGATCCATTCTTCCAAAGTTTTAATCAATAAATAGTTTCTGTGAAGGGTTGTTACTAAACATTGTAACAGGGTTTGTATTTATAGATATATATATTTTTTTATGAGAAAAAGTTCATAATACAAAAATTTAGTGGCATTTTCAAAATAACAACTCTGCTCCATTTGTGGAATTTTAAAAAAAAATGGAATTTTACCCCTTGAATCAATGAAATTTCAGATAAAAGATTATTGAGAAAGATGAATCTTTGGAATACTGAACCTTGGAATAAACTAACCGTGGGGAAAACTAAACATTTGTAAAATAAGCTGTTAGTGTACCCGATGTACTGCCCTCGATCCCTTTACAAATACAGGAATGCATCACAAGGCTTCCCTAGCAAAACAGACTTTTCTATAATTACAATGGAATATGATATATCTAATGAGCACATGTTAGGCTCAAAACGTACACTACAACATATCTGTAATTTCTATCATAAGCGCCTAAAACATGTCAATTACTATGAGGAATTCTGCAATCTACTAATGTACTTACGGAATGAAAGCGAGTAGAGGAGTTTAGGCATGGGTCAGTTGTTGCAATGTGCATGGTGGTGATGGAAAGGCATTTATCAGTCTCTATTGTTAGATAATTCTCCATCTTAAAGTTCTCATCTCTACTTACATGTACTGAGGAATCTATGCTTGTACTCTACATATCAAACTCACCATGAGGACATCGTATCCCATTATATTTTTGTCTGTTCCTGATGTTTAAGAATCTTTTTCAAATTTAACATTCATTGTCAACTTTTATATCATTTAAAGGTTTTTTTCTCATCTCAAAATGCAGATGCTGCTACATGCAATAATATGTGCTTTAATGTAACAGATGATTTTATTTGCAAATAGTGGAGGAATGACATTGTAGTTATTTTTTCCTCCATTAAAGCCCCTCTAAAGTGTTGGGAGACCCCAAAATTTGATGGCAAATTTTCACTGAAATTGAATCATAATGTGAAAGAGGATGACATTTAAGACACATTTCTGAAAGGCTTTTCTAAAAAATATGAAAGAATACAAAGTTTAGGTTTTCTGCGGTACAACTGAAAATCCAGATTATGTATTCTTTTATCAAAATTTGTCTCCGAACACATTTTATTGGGGAAAATCTTTGCAGAAGTGTGTCTTAAGTGACATGATCTGTCACATTATGATATAATTTAAGTGAATTTTGTCATCAAATTTTTGGCAAATTTGGGGCTCCCAACAATTTAGAGGGGCTTTAATAACAATGTTTGTATCTTTTAACATGCAATTTATAACTTTCATATTATTTTTTGGAATTTCCTCATATCTTTCTTATCTGTGTCTTCATACCAGTTTTTGATTGTGTCTTCAATGTTTATATATTCTGCTTTCATTGAATGTACCTAATTTCATGGCAGGAGCTCTCCCTTTTTTCTTAGAGGAAGTATGAAATGTTAATCTTGTCCTTAGATTGCACTATTTTCAGGTGGGGTGATGAATATTGAAGGATTTTAAGCTCCTTAGCCTAATTTGTGATATAAATCCTATTTTTGATCCTGGCAGTGATAGCGAATGATGATCTGACCACTGGGCATATTTCAAAGAAGATGTGGAGGGTTATAAAGCTAGAAATGGAGGGTACTTTTTTATGAAGAGAAGGGTGAAATTGAATAGAGGGGTAGAATGAAGAGAGGGAGGGAGGGAGGGAGGGAGAGAGAGAGAGAGAGAGAGAGAGAGAGAGAGAGAGAGAAAAGGAGAGAGACTGAAAGGATAAACAGATCGAATTAAATGAAGATGAGAGAAGAAAAATATGAGCTCTTTCAGGCCTTGGTATGAATAGTTTGAGATAGACACACAGACGGATTGGAGGGAAGTGATGTGCATATTATAAATATACGCCAAAGGGGAAAAATAGAAGATGCTTTAATAGAAAAATCTTATTTTGTTATAATACCAAAGGTCGGAAATGAGATACAGAAATTAAAAGCTTGGCGGAAATGGATTAAATGCTTTTGATGGTCTCCGCTTCATTTCATTATCGCAAGACGGTGTCCTTCTGTAGGAAATCATTGATTAGGCTCTATTCACCTGAGTAGCATGAATCATATCATTGATTTGTGCAACTACAACCAACCCCTTTTTCACAAAATGCATTTTTACCGGTATTTAACACAATCATGCTGCAAACCACGAAATTGCTTTGATCAAATTTCTGTCTTTAATATGATATTGATTTCATATTCATGAATTCATTCATTTTATTTAATTTTCAAATCTGTTTCATTTCACCTCATTATTTCTATTTTTTCATAAAACAGATCAAATGTGGTTTATTATCCCTTGCACTCTATTTTGAATTGTGTTATACAAATAATGCACAGATTTTGATAAATGCTCATGACGGCACTTTCACATTAGACACCTATTTACTTGTTCGTCCTATACCATTCCCCGCTTTATACGTTCTGCACTATATATAGTATACTGCCTTCCAACTCCTTCAAACTTCATCAATGAATTATTTGTAAATCATGAAAACGAATGAGACCTGGTTCTGGTTCCTGCATCCAGATCAGGTGAAACCAGGGCTGTACATTGATAGGCAGCTAGCATTCACACCTCCATGTGATTCAGACCTTGATCATGGCCCGGTTTTCAGTGTATGTGTGATTCCCGTGAGGTGGTTTAATTAAAAGTCGGTATGTTTAGCTAGCACTGTGAGATGATAGCTAGGTTCACACAAGAGTTTGCAAACTTAAAGATGAAGTTGAGTTCTGGTCATGCGATTGCATTGTGAAAGAAACGGTGTGGAATCGACCAGAAAAGGTTTATCATCTAGCATATAAGACTTTGTGTGTATTGCAAGGTTCTGGAATCATCAAAATGATAAGAAATTTGGCCAAGTCTTGGTAAAGTTACAAACACTATACACAGAAAGATGTATATGGGACTACACAAACACGTGGCGTAAAAATCCTACCCCAGAGTTTAACGATGTTACATGACATATTTAGAATATAAAGGCATTTGAAGAGCCATGCTTTTCAGGGAACATGTCGTTTCTGATGTTCTTCCACACTTGCATAATAAGAATGATGATGCTCACAAATTATTTTTCACCTCTTCCCAGAACTCAACCTTCTCTTTAAGTTTATCCTGTGGTTATGATCTTTGAGGTTATATTGTAGTCAAGGACTATGCAACTGCTTTTGTGGATTTGAAACTTAAAGTTTACTCAAATCATTAAATCACAAGCAATCTTTAATAATGCAATAACTATGAGCAGGTGGGAGGGAGGAAGGGAGGGGGATTGGGTCCTTGCCTGATTCACTTGGAGGTTTTGCAAGCCTAGAGTCATAACTGCTGGACTTGCCTAGCTTGTAGTCTTAAACTGAAATAACTCATTCCGGCCAGTGTGAACCCACATCATTGTAAGTAGGTCGTCGTTTCAACACTGGAGGTTTTGCAGACTTAAAGTTACAACTATGATGGTCCCGTGCAAACCAACGTCTCAAGGCTGATATCACAACACGACAAAGGTAAGTAGGTCGTCGTTTCAACACTGGAGGTTTTGCAGACTTAAAGTTACAACTATGATGGTCCCGTGCAAACATAGCCTTTGTCGTGTTGTGATATCAGCCTTGAGACGGCATCCAATCTTGTTGAGAAACTGAAATGAATTTATTGTGATTTGACCAAATCTTCATTGTCCACCAGACTGCAATCTGAAGATTAATTCAGGATAGAGAGTGTGATTAGATAAAAGAATGAAGATCTAATGTAATGTGATTGAGTTAGATGGTGAGTTAAATCTAAGAAATAATCACATCAGGAAGAGAAGGGAGAGGGAGAGTGAGGGGTAGAGGGGACAGGAAGTGAAACCGACTGATATTAACTGTCTAACAATTAGAAACATTAATATTGATTTTGATTTGAATTCTTGTATTAATGTTCTGAAGTTTGCTTGCTTTCATATGAGGGGAATAATTATTATTAGAAGAAGAAATAGAAGAAAAAGTGAACTGATCGGATAGTAAAGATGACAACAGATAAATAGAAGGGGAAATTTGGAGACTAAGAAGAAGTCATACAGAATTTTCTAAGGAACATATGTGTACCATATGTCAATTCAAAATCAATACTTTAATGCGTCAATCAAATCGAATTCATAATGCTTCCCTTATTGTTGCTTAAATCATGTACTTTAATCTTCAGAAACTGTCTGTGTCAGTTTTTCTTACAGAGTCTGTAATCGTGTGGAAACCATGCCGTCCTTTAAAATGAGTTCAACACTTTAATTGCAATCCATATCATATCATATTCTTTCAAATGTACTTGCGCTAATTTCCCCTCCAATGATTCCATCTTAATAACATTCAAGATGACATATGAAGAACATACAGTGTATACTATACCCTTTCATTAATTACCCTGCACATTTAGATTCCTTCTCTTGAAATGAGTCGGAAATGTAAGATACCGGTTACTATTGATTAGTTTTCTAGAAAGAAATTTGGTTTATTGTAAAGCATTGTTCGGTTGTGACATTACATGTCCACCAGCGATATGGAGAGAGTTTCCTCACAGTTGGAGGTTTTTTTCAGTGATCAAGGACGTTTCTTTTGTCAGGAAACATCGCTCTCTACCATGTTAATTTGTGTACTATGATACCAGTTTTTTGAAAAAAATTACATAGCATACTGAATTTTGACTTTCATTGTAATGTCCTCTCATTTCAATAGGTGATGCATGTGGCTATGGAAATTGTTGTATGTACATTGAAAACAAAAAAGTCTTTTTGATCCTGTTGAATATCTTATCAAGAACGACCTAGGAAGTTTGCCTAACATATCAACAACTGGTGTATGCAACTATGTGTACATGTAGCATTCTGACCTGGCAAAAGCTATTTTGTTTCATTTACTTGCCCTATCTTATTACACTGATGTGTAGTTTCCCCCGAGCAACAGGGGCCCTGTTTCATAAAACTTGATATCAATAACAAGTTACAAGCTACTGTTATAAGCTACTGAAATCATGGCTTCTGATTGGCTGAGAGCAAATTTGTCATTGAAGATGAGCATTTGTTATAGATAACAAGTTTTATGAAACAGGCCCCTGAACTATGATTCATAGCAGTGTGTGATATTTAGACATCTACTGAAGATGTTAAACTGTTGACTTAAAAACTTGCAGACC
This sequence comes from Strongylocentrotus droebachiensis, assembly GCA_035222895.1. Taxonomy (NCBI): domain Eukaryota; kingdom Metazoa; phylum Echinodermata; class Echinoidea; order Camarodonta; family Strongylocentrotidae; genus Strongylocentrotus; species Strongylocentrotus droebachiensis. The sequence goes on from JAVYIG010008388.1 coordinate 31,158, forward strand.
CGTGCACATATCATTGTAAAGTGGTAAACTTGTCTTTAAGAGAAAGTTAATGTACCACGTGTATTCAAATCTCATGAATATCTTTTTAACAAGGATGACCAAAGTGTCTTGCCTGACATGTCAACATATACTGTACTGGTATGCTCCTTGCATTTTTACATGAGATCACCTGGGGGGGCGTTTCACAAAACTTGTCATCAGTGACAAATGACAGATTTTGCTATAAGCTACTGAAATCCTTGCTTCTGATCGGTTATCAGCAAATTTGTCACTCATTTTTGTCATCTGTCATTGAAAGAAGGCTTTGTGAAACGGGTCCCTGATATAGGCCTATGTGTAAGTTAATATTTTTAATTTGTGTGCCCTGTATCATATCTTCCATTCAGAGGCAGATGTTAATTTATATCATGTAACACAGGATTAATGCCCTTCTTGTTCTCAACATACAGTGTCGTTAAGATCTTATGTGAACTGCCTCACCAGCTCTCACCTACAGAACCATGTCTTACGGCAGTGATATGATATTACATCAGATATACAATGTACACTCGTTGAATGAGACTTTCCATAACAGGTCATAAATCGATTTAAGTATATTATCGTATTCTATAGACTTTTAACAAATTATGTTAGCAAATAGTTTGGTCACAAATTTGATAACTCTTTAATTCTTATTCCAAATACTGGGAATATATTTTCTCTTTATCCTGTATCTTCTCATCTGCTATGCAATTGATCTACTCTTTGGTCAGCAATAAAGTAAGGAGTATTTTGTTTATTAAAAAAAAAAAAGAAAAGACATTTGCTTGTAGAATAATGATATCATTAAGTTTCCAATTTGATATTAAGGAGTCCTAACTGTCAAAATCCGTAACTTTCATATTCTTAGGACTTTTCTCAAATAATCTCTGACTGGTTTCTCTCATATATCCACTTGTATTTCAACCTGCTTAATGTCAGATTGACTCAGATAGAATGTTCCCATTTTGAAATGGCAAGTACTGTGAAAATGTCTTGTCCTGAGTGCAGTGTAATGGGTATTCAATAGGAATTGAGTTGGAGTGTCAATTTAACCTGCTTTATTGTTTGGTCTCTGTGAATGTAGAGATAAAATGTGGTTTTAACGATCTTTTTTGCTACTAATGGGTTTCCCTCATGGTATATGCCCATTCTGTACACATTATTTACCTAACGCATTCCAACATCAATGCCCCACTTTAAAGGTAGTGTCATTTATTTGCAGAATCCCAAGAAAGGTAACTGCTTAAATATTTGAGAAATGAAAATGCATAGAATTTATTTCTGTTGTTTATCTTTACACTGGAACAGGAATAAGGAGCATGTTTTTCATTTATTGACTTTTGAGCTATCCTTCATGTATAGTTGAGGTATATTTTGGTTTTATGCTCTGTTTTAGGGGTAAGGCATAAAGAGATCAAATAAATTGAAATCAAACTACTCTTAAATTGCAACATTTCATTTAAAAATGTTGAGGGAATGTCATCTCCAGCTCATTTCTTCATCTGTCATGTCTCCCTGGCTGGGGTCTTTCCGGTTGCAAACTAATAGTACACCTAATACTCATTTATCCTCACTCTCAACTGTACGGAACGAGAGAAGATCATAAAATGAGTTCCATTAGATCCTTGTAGAAACGGCATAAAGGAAAATAAAGCTATTATTTTTGGTCTTTCTGGAAGATATTGCTCTGTAGCAGCCTGGCTTTTTATGGTTTCGTACTAGCGTTGGGTGGAGGTATGCGGCCATAATATGCTTTTTATTGCACAGGATGCGTGCTTCATTATGTGGAATCGGTTGGCATTTTCTATACGATTTTCACCATTTTCCTGCCTAGATCATCAATACATTTGGAGAGGATGAAGTATGACATTTAAAGGTTACAATACTCCTTGTGAAATGAGCATTTTCACTATCGCATTTTTTTAATGCTTGTGTGCTTGCATTAAGCTGTATAAAAAATGTTGAGGAAGAATTTTAAGAATTGCAAAGAGGAAGTAGAGAGAAAAAAAATTAATTGAGAAGACACTTCAAACTGCTGAACATTGCAAACATGGATTTGTTTCATAATAATAGCAGAAACAAAACAATTCTTCGGGGAATGGGGTTTGAAATAAATATTTGTTTGTATCACAGAACAGCTCTTAATGGATGCCCAAACACTAGACTTGAGGATTTATTTGCTTTCACTTGTGGAATGAATCAAGTTGTAAAGCTTAAAAAATGAACATGGATTCTTGTAATCTGTGCTATTTGATAAAACTTTAAACTTAATAGCAAAAGAAAAAAGGCTTTACCTCAAGTTACGTACATGTGTAAAATGATGTAGGACAAGAGCAAGAGGTAGAAAGAGAGAATGGGGAGGGAAAACAAAAGAGAGAGAGAGAAAGAGAGAGAGAGATATATATATAAAGTGGGTAGGGGAGGAAGGACAGAAAGAGATGCTTTAACACACAAGTTTAACAGATTCATATAATATGAACCTTTCTTTCTTTCTTTGAGTGGAATTGAATGGAACAAGGCCAAGAAAGATTAGAGCAAAGAATATGAACGAGGAATATTTTAAGCGGAAGCGGATGAATAATACAAGCTTACTTCAAAAGGAAGGTTTTAACTTGGAAAGCAACAAAATGGACGGGTAATTGATTATCAAATCCAGGAGCTTAGCAATCGAGGACTGTATGAATAACCTAACAGGAAAAGATGGGGCAAGGCATCGTTGATGTGTGCGAAGGTTATGAATTATGGAACGGTTAATTGAAGGTTCACCTGGGAAAAATAAACTGTGATTTATTCAATGGCTGAAGCCTCCATTGCTCAATATCACCCTGTAACGAAGCAGGCATGCATTCTTTAGGCTAATTACCCATAGCTCCTCAGGATTGTTTCACTATGCAATATTTAACGATAAAATAAAAAATGTTTCATCCCGAGGATGAAATTTAGACAGATACATGCAGATGGTTGGAAATAAAAAATGGTTCATATTTCATGATTCCTTCAGCCAGTGCTTGGAGTTTCTCTGGAGGATTTGTCGTCATCAGATAGAAAGATGTTCTCATCTTGCTCCGGGCAGCTGCAATTGAATTCAGCTCAGCTGGGGCTCCAATTTCAGCCTTTTTGTAATGTCATTCCTGGTGGTATGGATGAAAATCGGGTCCGGAGCAGTGATTGACGTAACGGATTGTCGTGCAGCCACGCAACAATTAAAATTCGGCAGCGATATGTAGTGCAGGTTCGGATAAAACTATTCAAACACCCTTGAGGCAACTTTTGGTAGGAATAGCATTTTTGGGAGTGCATACAATATGAGAGGGAGAATGGACAGAGGAAAAAGACAGATGGGGAAAATAAGAAGAGAGAAAGAGAGAGAGATAGGGAAAAAGAAAGGGAGACAGAGAGAGAGAGGGGGGAGATTGTAAAAGGAGGGAAGTAGAACAGGTAGAAATATTATGTGTGTGAGAAATCATAATAAAAAGGCGTATAATAATAGATGCAAGGAATGAAATGAGGAACAAAGACTAGATGTCTACAAAGACATGTTAAAGATGCAGAACAGACTATACATGAGTGGCTATTCTTTTTAATAAAGTCAAGAATACATGGACATGTACATGTATTTGTGTGTGTGCTTGTATGGGAAAAAAGATATAAATAGAGAGAAGATGAAGAGAAAGAAAGAGATACACTGTAGGAAATATGAGAGGGAAAGAGAGAATGGAGAAATAGAAGGTGTGTGTATGAGAGAGAGAGAGAGAGAGAGAGAGGAAGAGAGAGATAGGGAGACAGAGAAAGAGAGAGTAAAGCACTGGTTTCATTTTTTATTCAAGTTTGTTTCTCTCTATTGATTTAGTGCCAGCAATCATCATCTACGAATTGTTGCCAAAACCTCCTGTTTGTAGGCGAAAATAGGCAAAATAGATTTACATCGCAATGTAGTTCTTCTTTTTCTTCATGAGATATCATTTCAGCATTTACGAGCGCTGTTGAAATATGACACCTGATAGACGTCATATTGCGAAGGGAAAGATTGATCCATTAGACAAATGCCTAGACTAACTTTGATAAGATTGTTAGAAAATGTAATGCTTTAAAATTTATTTTCCAACAGGGTAGATTGTCTTTCTCTTGTGTCGTTTTTCCAAGGCTTCTCCCTCAGGGAATAAAGATTTTACACAAAAATCTGATTAATAGCCTTTACCCTATAGATTAAATGAACTTTGAATATCAAATGGAAACATTTCTGATTTGACGTTTAGTTCAAGATAAGGGACCAAAAGTAAAAGCTAAATATACCTCTGACGCAAGATGAAAGAATATTTGTAATACAATTTAAGCTCCTGTTTGCATGCACAAACAATACCATTTTAAAATGTATAATTTTATTTTAGTTAGGTATTGAGGTAGCAAGCTATTTTATGATAAATGTTTTGATTTTGTTTAGTACACTCTGAAGCTAAAGCATTAAAGACCATATCCGAACTGAAAAGTGAAATGGATAAATTATATATCGACGGAAATTGATAAGCCATACAAGTATCAATTATGTGCAAAGGGCAAAAACTTTTTATTCCTTCTTATTTGTATTCTACATTCATTCAGTTTTCCATTTATATCAAGTTGTACCGTACTTTCATCAGATAGGGTCTTTAAGTGAACAATTAACCAAGTTTCTACTGCATTTTCTCATTCCTGTTGCCTCAATCCAGGGACCATCCAGATCTCATAGACAATGGGTTAAAAGTGCCAGGGAAGGACATCATTTTAACCCGTTGGTTATGGGTACCGGGTGGATCCATTATTAGGCCAATGGGAATGAGGGAATTCGATAGTAAATGGGTTAAAATGTCTAGCTGCAGCCTCTACAGTGTTGGATTAACCAATGTAAGGGATACAACTTAGTGCACAAAATCTGGACACTCTTTTAAATGTTGATTTAACACTTTATCTACTTTATATAAGGGTGTTTATATACAGCTAGGAAAAGAATACCCTTCAAATTTCATAATATCCATAGATATTCTCTTCCCACGCTGCATATATACAGATACTCTACAGTGATATGGGTGTACCATTATATTAATGAAGAAAGTAGAGGTCCTTTTCGTGTGATGGAATTCGTAGGATTCGTACAAAGCTTGGCTGAATGACCTCTACTTCCTAGCAGTGTCTCTCAAACAGGCCAGCAAGAAGCCTAATTGATCCTCTTCCTTTTTGACATTGAATTGGGTCATACAAACAATACTGGCTAAGCTTCTATAATCATGCTCCGCTTTCTCTCCAGTCTCGGCTTCATACAGTAATCGATTTACAGAATTAGCAGTTGCCATTTTAGCCTCGTTTTGAGGAGAGCTGGCTAGACCTTGGATGTCAGTGGAGAAGGGTCATGAGGCCAATCTGGACAATTCAGAGGACCCTGGCTTCAATGAGTTTTCTTTCTCTTTGAGTGAAATGGAGTTGACATCATTAAGAATTTCACTTATACTTCTTTTATACTGGACCTATCTGAAGTGCCCTAGTAGACTGGCCTGTGTTGTTCTAAACTGTGCTGCAATTTTAAACTGCATTTGAAGTTTTCTAACTTGGACAGAGGATAGCCATTTTGTACTGCCCTTTCAACTGCCCAAGGTGTGTGCGAGACTGATGCTGTTGCTACGTCTGTCACTACACACATGGATAACCTGATAGTGACTTCAAGTTTCAAATTTATGGTTCATTTGATCTAGAGTGGCCTGAACACTCAGTGATGTTTTATACTGAGGAACTTCTAAAGTGGCCCTGAGACACCTTGGAGAGCATCCTATCTATAGGGGAACCTAATTAAAAAATATAAAAAAAAAATCAAAAAAATTAACACTGGAAGTAAGGCCGCTTACGTATAAAAGGGGTATGCGACGAATGAGATGAAGTTCTTGTCTCACCCTCATGAGGAGAAGGGGGGGGGGGGGGGAGGTGTGAGGGGGGAGGTGTCAGTCTACTTGGAACCTAGATTAATTAGGGCTTACTCTAATTGGTAGTCATCCAAATTGGTATAAAGATAAAGCTGAGATTGGTATTAACCCAAATTGTTGAACCAAAGACTTAGCTTGGATAATCAGATATTGCTTTTCATGACTTATCCATCTCCTTTAAATGACCACTTTTGCCTCAAGATATTGGATGTAAATAAAAACACCATGATTCCTGAGGCCTGGCAGTTTATGAAGATGAGAAACTGAGTTTAAGAATGGGGCTAATCCCTCACCCCTGTGGAAAGGTCACCTGAAATCATACCACTGCTAGAGTAAATGGAGACAACCTGCATGGTAGCTTCAAAGACCTTGTCGGAAATAATAAATGGAACGGATTAATTAAATATCAAAGGAAAGCTTATGAGCCATAGATTAAAGCAATATCAATTATATGCTATTTTAATATCCGTCAGAGGAGTAACAGCTCTCTGAAAACTTAAAATCTTTAAGCTACATGAAAATTGGCAGTTGTACGTCGACCTAAATATTAGCTATCAAAGTGATGATGTCATCTTATGTGTAGTACGCATATTCACAATGACTTTGCATTGATTAGACACGGGTCATCGCCTTAGCTATATAGGTGAACCGATCAAGTCCACATGTTATGACGTCACCGTAACTGTGGCAAATTTGACCCCTGTTGACCCTAATGTGGAGGGGTGCAGAAAATTAGGTTTTAAATTGCTTTTGTGCAAAAAGGGATTCCCCCCTTTTATTTTTGTAGTCTAAGTTCAAATAGCTTTCCATTGATATAAAGTTGCATTTTCATCAATATGACTGTAGACACTTTCAAGAAATCAACTATCTTTTCACTTAACTACCTTATGGTTTTGCATTTTATAATTATTTAATCATATCGCCTGTTGTGAGCCACAAGGGCATCAATAATGTATAAAAGGTAATGAATTCAAGCATTTCTGTCTTTTAAGAGCTGATGTAACAGCTTATTGTAAGTTTGACATATTGCAGTAGGCAATCTGCTGAGATAGCAGACAGCATGATAAAATATTCATGGACACGTTTGTGTTTGTTATATTTATAACGCTAGAAGTATCGCTATGCGACTTGGTTTTGTCGCCTGAAAATGTGTTACGACTACAGTGCTTGATGTGAAACTTATCCATACAATATTAAATGTGTGTATTTGCACTGTGTGTTATACATTCCAATAAAAGGATAAACCTTTCTAAAGCCTCTCTGCCGACCTCGTTAAGGCGTCATATCCTCATTAAGGCATCATTGATATGACGCTTCCTTTCTGTAATGCCTCCTTTGTTTCATAAAGCTGCCCGTAAAGCGATATTTGATATATAGGAGCACGAGATAGAAATCAAAATATGCTTGTCCCCATCTGTTGGGACCAGCGGAAATGAAGATGCGATCAGATGTGTTGCTGCCCTTGAGCAAGGCTTCCATGCCTGGGAGGCATTCCTTCCCAGCCGGCCGGCCAGTCAGCCAGCCTGCTGAGTTGTTGAGTTGAGTTGAATTGAGGGGTGCTTCGATCAGATCGATGCTTGTCTGGGACTGCACCCATGTCAATGAATCTTTAGATGAATATGAATCCCATTATTTCAGTCTTTGAAGTGGTTTGTTTAATAGCCTCAGGGCAGGATTGTGTCCAATTATCCATAACATCAAGTACAATGTTAAAATTGTAATCTCATTTAAACGTGACGCAGTAAACCTGTCATGGTGGGCGTTAGATGTCTTAACATAATGTTTACCAATCACAAAGTATAAAATAGAAGATTTTTTTCTAATAAATAAATAATCTCTGTATATACATTACTTCATTTCTGTCATTATTTTTGTCTTTCTCTTAGGCACCTTAGCCTCTTTTCCTGCTTAGTGTGTATACTCTCTTTCTTTCTCTCTATCTCTCTGTATCTCTTTCTCTCTCTCTTTCTCCCTCTGTCTCTGTCTCTCTCTTTCTCTATCTCTCTCACTGTCTGTCTGTCTATTCTATCGATGTCTCTCTATCCGTCTGTCTATTTTTCTCTCTCTCCCTGTCTCTCATTTATATAACATTACATTTTAGTACATATTTGTATATATATATATAGTTGTTTTTCAGAAGTTGAGGAAGAAAAAGATGATGATAAAAAAGTAGATGAAGTTTAATGAGAAGAGGAGGGAGTAAATAGATAAAGATGAAGTTAAATGGGAGAAAGGAGATTAAGACGAAGATGGAGAAGAAAAAAGAGAAGCAAAGAGGAGGAAAAGGAGGAGCAAGAGGAAGAAAAAGGAAAAAAATGGAAGAGGGATAAAAATTGTGAGTAAGAGGAATAGGAAAAGGAAAAGGGCGATGGAACTGTTGACAAATTTAATGTGTCTCTAGAGATGAAAGATGTCACTTCAGATACTTAAATGAGAAATAAATGAAATGTTATCATTCTTTTTAGGATTGCTCTCATTCTTCTTGTCTCATCCAACCCATTCTCAGCCTCATCATGTACTCATGTTTCCATATAATATTACAAGATGCTTTTTATAAGATATCATGTCAGATACAAATTTATGAGCCCTTTAATACTTCTTCATGAAAAAAAGATTATAAATTGAGAGAAAAACATCAGGTATTAATTTGTATGTGTTATCTATAGTCTTCAGCCCCCCCCCTCAAGAAATTACTTCATGATAATTTTCACTTTAACTCATAAACTTTTTCATGAACCAACAAATCCATATATATATATATTTGCATTTGATGGTTCAGAATGTAATAGTAATAAAATTGTAAACAAATTATCACCAAAAGGTGTGCAATTTGATAGAAATATTGAGTTTTGTATCTTTTTTCATGAGTCAGATTAAAAGAGAGACCACTACGAAATGATGTAACATGGAAATAATGATTTCGCTCTTAAAGATGATAGATTTTGTTGTTGTAAATAATGTTTACTTTCATCATCACAACCATTATGTATCAGCTATTACACTTCACCTCTAAGTTGTGTGTTTTGTTTTAGACTCACGTAGACAGACTTTTACTAGAAACAAAGCAGGGGTATGTATTGAAATGAATTGAGAAGTTTATTTATTTGACATGGTGGAAATCTACATGAGATAAATAGCTACATATGGGAGAATAGTGGAATGAATGGCATACAAATGTCAACAAAATTTCAAAAATGATGTTGTGTGACAATATCACACATTATTAACAAAAATATATACTCTGACAGTCTAAGTTAAAACTTAATAAAACTCTTAATATACACATGCATTTCCTATCCCTTACTAATAATTTCATTTTATGTGTGGACAATGATCATGAAAGATGTGGGTGTTCATGACATCATCACTTCTATGTCTTTGCATGTCCGGTCAGATGGTTGTAACTGTGCTCACTCGAAGGTTACCACAATCAAACATTCACACTTTCATGCCAAAACTGGCTGTAATATTATCTTTCAAATTAGAATTACTGATAACTAATAGTGAATCTTCCTGTCCTTGAAGATATTAAATGTCAAATTATGAAGATATAGAAATATTAATCTGCTTGATTCAAGAAACAATTTCATAATTTGAGATTGAATGATGTCGGAAATATTTTATTATTGTCCTTGAAAACTTAGAAGACCATTAAAAAACAAAATGATTTCAGTTCTTTGAATCAGGTTACCTCAATATACTTGCTCAAAATGGACAGTATTTTGTATTAGGTACTTTACTAGCTTACAAAACCCTCACATAGATAATGAGAGCTAGAGAGGTATAACAGCTTTAAAAAGTTTGTGAACTTATACCCTTCTGGTTCCCATAGATCTGTGAGAAAATCTTTTCTATCTAAGACCCAATTCTCACTCCAATGCAGTAGTTTGCTCCAGCCAGACACTTTGTTTCCCTTCTCACTAAGAATGGTTTTTGTGTGGGTTTTTTTCCTCGAAACTTTGGAACGTCATTGGGAGCAAAAAATGCCACTGGACTACAAACCACATGCAATCCAGCAATTTGATGCAGATTTGTGCTCGTAGAGCGCAGTCCAACTGAGACTGCCTCTGCATAGCGAGTGAGAATTGGGTTGTGCAGAGCATCAGAAAACATTTTCCATTTTGTAGCTTTTCGTCGGTACAAAACATGTATTTCAGTAAGCACTATTGATCAAGTCATCTTTGTATCAAAGCAGGCTCGTGCAAAGATATCCAATTACTTCAAGCCTGGTGACCATACTTGAGAACTAGTTATTAAGAAAGGATTGCTTATTGCAATGCCAGTTCTGATGCATAGCCAAAGAGATCAACGATAACGTGCTTGTCACTGAAAATGACAAAGTCAACATCATTACCGGTATACTGCTTCGCCAATAAAAACAGGGATATTCAAACTCCTTATAATCTTCATATATATCCATCAAAAAATATAAACAAAAATGTTTATTACCTTTAAAATAATGGACTACTAATGTGTGATAAAGCTTAAAGCTCAAGATGTATAAATGAAAATTAAAGGTATCAGTCATGAATGAATATTTCTAGAGCAACTCTGTATTTACATAATGTTGATAGGTTACTTTTTTATACAAATATTACAAAGAAATTCACAATGGACAAATTGTGAAATTGAGAAAATTAGATTACGTGCAATATCTAGTAAAAGGTGCTTAAATATCTAACTAGAAATAAAGTTAGGAAAATCATAACCAACCACCTCTATCAAAATCTCAAATTAATCTACACTTATAGAAAATTTAGGATGTGAAGAAATGATAGAAGGGAAGTGAATGTCGTCTAAAGCTCAAAGTAGAGAATGAAAGTGCAGGTAGATGGAGGTGAAGGAGAATGACAGTTGACAACCCCCAACAATTTGTCTTTTTCATGAAAGTTACGTGGAAGAAAGTGAAAATGATGCCCCAAACTGTGCAGACTATTGAAAAATGAGAGAGAACTGAAATACAACTGTTTGAAAAAAGATTAAAGAATGTTTTTTATCATCTGCTTTTTTTGGTGAGGGATGGATGAAGTATGATTTTTCTTCTTCTATTAACGTCCGCTGTGGAGATACTTGTGGCAGGCGTTGTATGCTCTTGCCTGGCTGGGGTCTCTTCCTGCGCTTTGGCATCCGTAGATACACTCCGGCATCGTCATTTGGGTGTTTTTGGAGCAGGCCAGACATGTGTAGATGCAACTTTTCTGCAACATGGGGCTTCTCTTTACTGCTGAGTCATCCTTGAAGTTGAAGACGGGGTCCATGAGGTCCATTGCATCTTCGTCAAAGTAAGGGGCGGGGGCGGCCGGGATAAGCTCTGCTGTTAGGAGGAGCAGGCCCATGACTACCAGGATGAGGGAATTCATCTGGGAGAAACAAAAAAAGAACGGTGTAAATATCTGTGGTGATAATCTAGATACAGGATTGATGTAGCAAGAGAAAATATACTTCAAGGGGGTTGAATTTATATGATCTCAACAATAATATCTAATATAAAGCTATTTGTGATATGAAAGTCAGAGTGTCCAGATGAGATCTATATATACTTTTTTGATGGGATTCTTCTTTGCATGTAGCTACTCACATTTTTAGAGCTACTTTACCGGTACTTATTTGCAGCTCTACTTCACAAGCATTTTTTGTATTATCCTTAAAAATTTGGGTGTAAACATATCTACCTTTTTGTCAACTGTGATTGATACATTTTGCTAGAAGGGTTTATGAATATTGTAAGATTATTTTGTATCTCACTGTATGGAAGAGGGTGAGTTGCTTTATAGCAGTGCCATCCCTCGAAATACCCCAGTCCCCTGTCCATGCCCCCTTCCCCCATCCTTCATGAGCCCCTGAAATGATAGCTCTTGGTGATGGAGAGAATTACATAATGAATGCATCATTTGTCCTCAACAGAATTTTTGCCGAGAGCTAGAAGGTGTTCATTCATTTGACACAGAATTAATGCCCTTTTGGCTTAGCCGAAGCTTTCTGTTTGAAGTGTATGTGTACAGCATCGGACATTGTTTTGTACGGGATAATTTTATCCGGGCAAGAAAGTAAATAGTTTGCTGATGTTACACTTACCTTTATGGATGCTTTTTCACGTTGCTTTCTCAAATTGGAGTATTGTTTGGTACGAGGATGTAGTTATTTGTCAAATTCTAATGCAAAAGAGAAAAGAGAATGGAGAAATAAATAAGTACTCATATCCCAACAAGATTCCAAACTATGCTTTTATGGTAATTGGACAGGACAATCACTTTGCTGCAAGAAGTGATTTACAGTTTGTCAAATTCATAGATATCTGCGAAAAAAATATCCAGTAAAACCAAATTTCAACACCATAGAAAAGATCAGAATGTTTATTGTAATGTGATCATCGCAACAACATAAACCAATCTCTGCATCATATCACACCAGTTAAATTGGACAATTTCAAGACAAGTCTTCAGAGCTTCACTTTTCAGAGGAGACGCAATTTCTAGACCAATTTGTAACGCTTAATGCTGCCAATCATATCCAATCACTGGGTTTTTTGTGTGGGCAGGATCGACGGCCATGCATATATCATATCAAAATTGGATTACAAATCAAATCATCAGCCAACTCTCCGAGCGCAAAAGTGTTATTTCTTCATCCTTTCACCTAGGAAAAGGATGCTGCTCTTTTGTGCACTCACATTTTCATTATAATTTCCCCTTCTCGTATTTTTTGTAGTTGACTTCAAACGGAGAGCCGAATTATGATGGCTCGTGAGGATTGTATGAGAACTTGTGTCATTTCTGAGAAAGAATTATTAACATGTAAAGCTGTGGTGACATTTGATGGTGACTTCATTTGACCTGTTTCAGGATTCATGTAATTCCATACCTGTTTTTGTAGAAATGTAGAAGAAAAGTAAGGGAATTTTGTTGTCGTTGAGAAAAGTGCAGTGATAATACATACATTAATACTAGGGAAGACCGCTTGCATGCATGTAAAGATTTAGTTTCCAAATTTAAAAAAAAGTACCAAATCATAATAAAAGTAGAAGAGAAAATAGTTAAATCATCTAAATTATGATTATATCTCCCGTTCATTGGTGCTTTATCCTGTCCAGGATGGTGTCAGTGGGTGTACTTTGAAAAAGATGTTCTCTATTAAAGTGTCATATTAAACAGAGAGTCCCATCCTTGTGTCCATTCGGAGGCAGATTTTTGGCTCACATCATGGAGAATTGGGTTTATTTCTTCCTCCTACCCCCTCACTTTCCTGCATCCATTCTGTAACACATATGTACAGTCGGCCTACAGTCTAATGGGTTAGGATCTCTAACGAGGTGTAACTTAATGCCAACTTATGTTGCATATATTCTCCCCTTATAGCTCTCATAGTTCTCATTAACTAGGCGTTGTGGCGTGCGCCTGTAATCCAGCTAAAAAGTGGAAGGTACAAACTGATTCAGCCGAGGACGCAGGTTCGAAACTGAGTCACGTCTTTCGGATGGTGACGTTTAAAGGTCGGTCCCAGACGTAAATAATCATATCTGATTGATACACGTCTGTAAAAACCCAATACACACACACACGCCTTTTAGGAAGCCCACTGTCTGACTACATGCTCTAGGATACTGATACTAATACCAGAATGTTAGGACGATTGAGAAGCACATAAACATGTTCACATTTTATACTCGTGATTGATGCGGGACATTCACTGCAAGAGCCAAAATCAAATTTCTAGCCCATTTCCAAATTGATTCGCATTAGATGAGAAAACATGTATTTTTAGATATAATGTTCATTTTCAGGCCCCGAACCCCGTGCGTTAGCAATACTTTTCATATCAAGCCAGTACTTAATGCCAGAATCCCCAAATTTCCCGCCGAGAAAACAAATCCATGACTCTTTATGAAAGCACCGACAATGGCACTTTATGCCATCTCACCGTCAGACTTTATTGAGTGGAAAAGCTACGTATGTATTTTACAAGTCTTTTAAGTTGCGAAATCATCAGAATAGGTCAGAGAGGGTTTTTCTTATTTTGGCTGCGATTTTTAACCTAGATTGTGCAATCGAGAGTCATTACCAGAGTTTTGGTACGAGCCAATAATGTTCCTCATAAATTGCTCAATATTGCAAAGGGAGGGTGCTGTAAAGGGTCAGATTGTAAAGTGGTTGTAAAACAAACTTTAGTATGAAAAGTTTAGCATGGATTTCATTGGATTCTGTGACTACCAGAGAAATCAGGTTTTCATTTTAGATTCATATTGTATTTTATAACATTATTTTTGTGTTTCAAGAATGTCTCTGTCTTTCTTAAAATGATCTAGGGCTTTTGCTCTGGAGTCTTGTGGACTGCTTTTTGTCTTACTAATGATTCTTCCAGACAAATAAAAGCAATGAAAAACATAACAAAATATTGTTGAGGTATATCATTAATAACTGTGACTTAGGGATAAAAAGATAGAAACAGGTTGTCTGTGATAAGTTAACATGGAAAAGAAATAATATGCACCTGCAATAACTGTACACTATTTCAAAATAAATTCCTAATTTCTGGCTACCCCCACTTATAGACTCGGCCTTCATATTTGCCTGATTTTTTTCAGACGGAAGTTCTGAAAAGGAAAAGCAATATCTTAGAAGCCGACATTACCTACTGTGTCATTGAATATACGGGATATCGGAGGATACCTATGTTTACAGAAGTCAGTCCAATTACTTTAGAGATCAGGGAGATGTTAAAAGAGATACCAAATGCCTTGTGCTCAAGGCATGGGCTATAAAGTTTTTTAATCATAGGAATAAGATCTATAAAAAAAAGTGCCTTGTGTTATGATGAAGCTAATGTACACTTAGGAAGAGAGGAGGTGTGGGTGGATCTTTTGTTTCATGCGTTTCTTTTTCAATAATGATTGAAGAGGTATGGGAAGTATTAATCTCAGGCTTCTGATAGTACGGTACTTACAAGTTATGGATAGGAAAAGTAAAAATTTTAAGGAAATTGCTTTTATTTATTTTTGTACATTTTTTTTTCTGACTTAACTCTCGAGGACTTGAATGCTTTAGTCCTTGCACTTTTCAGATTGCCTTACCACAATATGAATTTGAACAGATATATATATTTCCTATTAAATTTTGTTTTTAATACAGAGTCTTGATAATTCAATTTCTAATTAATATGATTAAAAACAAATTAATATGTTTCAAGATGTTTTTTTTCTTCATAATATTTAATCACTACTCTTTATAAAGAGACTTTTTCAATTGTTTTACTGTAATTTCTTTTTTAGAAGAACTGCAGTCATGCTTTTGTGGGTTTATAACTGTGAATGTTGCTAACAGAATAAGGTAAAAAATTAACAAAATAATGTAAATGAATGTAAGAGAACTGAACATTTTCAGAGTGGCATTGATATATGGGTTACAAAATAATTTTTTAAAATGTGTTTTGCGTGAGAATGTGAGCTTAGAGAATGTTCAAGATAGTTTGATTGAAATGCATGATAGTAAAAACCATTGATAGGTTGATGAAATCCTCAGCATCTTATAATAGCTCTTGCATGAAACCCTTGTTTATTCTGTCCAACCCAACATTCTTTTTATATACCACCTGAACTCCAAATATTCAAACATTCAGAGAGTCTCAGATGTGTTTTGTCTCTTATCACATGCCAAGCGTGAAATTACGCAAGATACATAACGATGAGCAGCGGTCACTCTAGCATTTGATACTGTGTCTGTTTTTCTCCGAGACACATACATGATCGATCAAGTACATACAGTAAACAGAGACTTGAGTGTAAATTGCGTGCTGAGAGCCAGAAGGATGTTACTTCATATACAATACATTCAGGCTCTCAAACAATATCAGGTGTGTTCCTATTCAACTTAATATATGCAATTATGTATACATCTAGAATGATATCAGTGTAGTTTAAGGAGAAGGAAAAAAGGTACAATAGTATAGTTAGAATGGTAATGGGGGTAGATGGATGTCAGTGTTTTCATATCAGGAGTAGATAAAAAGAGGGAGGTAAGCAGAGAGAGAGAGAGAGAGAGAGAGAGCAAGAGATAGATAGATATATAGATATATAGATATATAGATAGATAGATAGATAGATAGATATATAGAGAGGGGGAGGGGAGAGAAATAAGAAAGAAAGAGATCTCATTTAGTGTGTTCATATCAGCAGTAGATAAAGAGGGAGGGAGTAAGAGAGAGATAGAAAGAGAGAGAGAGAGTGAGTGAGGGAGATAGGGGGAAGAAAAGGGAAAGGGAGAGGTTGTAAGGGAAGGGGAGAGAAAACGGAGTAACAGACAATTCCTTATGTGGCTATGAACATGAGGCACTATTACCTTACAAATAAAGGGAATGCCAGAAGTTTATAAGCACATTGTGTACAAGAAAGTGAGCTGCTTCTGCTGCTTATACCGCTGCTTATACTTGTTTGTAAACTATTGTCAACCAAAAGGACTTGATGGTATGTTTGATCAAAGAAGCATGTTGATACTAGCGTGATGATGTGACGACAAGACATTTAAAAAAAACTTATCTCGTGATGTTGTCATTAAAGTGAGCAGTTAGCTTACGTTATGTGACGTCAACCGAATGTTTTCACAAGGTTGCCTCGTTGCATCCCTAAACTTGTTCCTTTATCCGCCGCTCAAGTCTCAGTGCTTTATCGTCCTTCCATACCGGGTGGTAATCTACCAGAAAACATCCACAACTGGGGGTTTCCTAATCGCAGCAATGCAACACACGAGGGATGCGTTAACTACCCATGTAAAACACATTCCTCCGCTTGCCCACTTTGCTTTATTTCCTCGGAGAGGTCGTGTTCACACTCCCCCCTCTCAGTCTGAACAGGGCCAGTCTAATCAGGTTAGACTATGCCCTTGCATAGTCATGGGGCCCGACACACTTCCGTAATTCTTCAATTTTGACGGTTAGGGAGAGGGCTTTCCCTAAAGTGCTGTGCTTGCCTTGCTCACCACCAAGTCTAATGAAGATGAAGTTAATGAAACAAAAACATGAGATGGAGGGGGATGGGCTGTCAGGCGAGACGTGGTATGAAAAGGATGTTTCCATCCACAAATGCATCGTGAGCAAACAGCTGTGATGTTGCACTTAAATGATTTTGAAACACCTCATTTATTTCCCTTTGGCATGGAGACTCTCCTGTGTGTTTCATTTATTATCCATGTAGTTTATGAGAAACGTGTTAGACAACAGTTTGATCAAATTGAACAGAACAGATACAATTAAAATGACAATGAACACTTCCTTTGCAGTATTTCATAGTCAATAAAAAATTGGCTCGGCACCAGTTTGTAAAACTTGAACAGAACATGTGAAATGAAACTGGCAATGCACTTTTTTTCTTTAGCATACACACACACAGCCCTATTCAAATACTCACACATTTTCCAATATTTCTCCTTCATCAATTGTATTGAATGTTTCCTTGATTTGTTTTATTTTTTATCTGTACTCTTATAATGCAATGAAATAAACAATATTATTCATACCACTGTTGTTATTTTTACTGACTTATTGAAGATAAATAACTTGAACCATACAATTCGGACTGAACGAATGTGAAATAAAACAAAATGACAAACAGTATGTACGGTACGTGTATATGTAGCTATTCAATCATTAATATTCACGGGTGTTTGGATCACAAGTATACGCTACATCCTGTGCTATGTGGTCTGTGTGCCTATTGGATTAACATACTCTTTTAATCTCAATATACACTTGCTACCAACTCACAGGATTCAATTTCAGAGAATCTGCAATTCAACTGTCTCCATTACACATACAGCTAGTAGTGGCTTAGCTTTCCCCAAATCCAGCAGATTCACTGAAAACCATTACTTTTTCCTGAGCCGCAAGCAGTTATAGGAAGTAAGCCAACATATTCAACCGATTCCCCCAGAAACTTGTTGGATAGAAGTGTATAAAGAAGGAATTCAGCAGGATTTTTGAAATCTTTCACATGTTTTATACAACAGAAAGCAAATACATTTTGACGTGTCGACAGAAATGTAATATCTAGATGTACGCATATGCTGTAAACAATAGTAGCTACTTTCTACTAAATGTTTTTTTCAGTATTTATTGCAGAACTATCTGTCATGATAACATGATACAGATGCTAATGGTCAATTATTTTGTTAGAGGGGAGAGGGATGGGGTCCACTCTGAAATTAGGCATTTTTTAAAGAAGAAGAATATTTGAAACAGATCAGATAGATCGATAGAATTGTTATAATAGATCAGAAGATTTTAAAGTTGTAATCAATCAAACAATGATTCACAAAGTTTCCTTCATGAGCAGCATTTCATTTGTTATGAACCATGACTTTCTGATGTTCCCATTTTTCTTCAAAGAAATGTTTCCTTCATCAACAACCAAGAAGGATATTTTCTTTTAATTCTTCATTCATTTAATCCAACTTTGATTCCAGGACAGAATTTCCTATTAAAGATAGGCATGAATCTTGTCAAAAATAACACCCAGATTAGTATATTTTGATGAAAAATAAACCCACGTAATCTCATGAAACAAGTTCAATGCCATCACATGGACAGCAAAACGTGATTCAAATAAAGCCTGATCAGATCAAGTTATTAAAAGAGCCACATGGACATGTTCTATTCTTTCTTGCTCAATCAAGCTTGATGATGTATACTTTGTAGTTTCCCGTGTATGCCCCTCGTCCTTGTCACTACAATGTACGTGAGTGAGCGATCAAGCAATCAAGCAACAGTTTTGCCATCAAATATGCATGCTCCTCTTTAACGCCTTGGAGAGAAATGACAGAAAGGGTGCAAAAATGGTTCCTTGAGGGGATTCAAAGATGACACTGACGTTTACTCACAAATTTCTCAAAGTGAACATAACGGAGCAGCTTGGTATCTACCAAGAGATTAATGGTACCCCCCCCCCTACCAAAAAAAGAAAAAAAGAAAAAAGAAACATATTACTGTTCTTAGAAATTAGAAAAATAAGAGGTATATTAAAGAGTACAACTGTTTATATTTTCCCAATCAGACATCAAAATAAATTTGTTATTTTTTTGCAGTAATTACATCTTAACTAATTATTTTATCTCAATTTCAAAACTATTATGTCACTGTTTTGAGACGCTGTTTAGAAATACTGTCTTAGCCTTGAACTGCCATTTTTAATCATTCTTGTGACAGTTTGATAATTGTGTTTCAGCGACTGTTGTATATTGCTCTATGAATTTAACTGTAGAAGTGATGTTGCTATGTAATTAGACATCCCTAAATAACTCTTAATCTCATTAAAACCTTGTCTTGATGATTTGATATACAACATGCCTTATATCACTGGATCGATGTGTTGCTATGTTTATTTTCAGTGGGAACAGATTATCTGCTGGTGCCATGGAAGAGCGCTCCATAAATTTACTCGTAAATAGCTTTAATGCATTTTTTACAATTTCATAGACTTTTTAATGGAAATGGAGCTGCCGTTTTGTAATTGGTAGAAGCGTTTTAATTGCTTTTTTGGAGCAAATGCTATCATTTGACACCAAATTTTGCTGAAGGATATAAAAAATTAATATTTCTTTCAAAACCTAGAAACTTCTATATTTAAGCTCATGCAAGAATTTAATTTGTTTATTTGATATTACTTCATACTTGATATAAGCTATGACCTTTTCAAAACTACTATATATATATATTTTATCTCAATAGGAGATGATAATATTTAGTTTATTTGAGGATTTGATTGAATATTGATTTTCATTTGAACAAAAATTGATTAAAGCAAACTGGATGGTTAAGGTGGTTCGTGAATATCTACTTTCTCTCCCCAGTGTGTTTGCGGTTTTATAAGAGACAATTCATTGCAGATTGATTCGAAACCATGAAATAAAAATGTTATTCATGTCTTTGTCTTTATACCCTCTTTTCACAATAAACCTTTTTTCTTTTTTAATCGGGGAAAGTGTGAGCAACAAGTTGAGAGGACCAGAATTTGAGGAGCATGGGAAAATAGGGCTTGCTTGTTTAATAAGTTTGCTTGACTTGCCTCGCTATGAAATGTAAAACGTATACAATGTAAACAAGGTCATTCTTCAGTATGGAAAAAACTTTGCTCATACATCAAATATGTTATATTCGGGTCAGTAGACCTTTTATGGTCCATGAAATATTAATGGTGTGATTTTTAAATTCTATAACTGTATACGTTTTTGGCCTTTGCAGTCAGATGCCAAATAATATTTGATTTGATTTCCAGTTTCAAGCAGTGAATGAAAAGACCAAATAAACATTCAATTGATATTGCGAGTCATTTTGAGCAATTGATTGTTATGCTGGTCATCAATAGTCACTTTATTAATCTACATAAAATTAATCTGTGCTAAACTGCTAACATACTTTCAAATCTATCAAATATTTAAAGAATGGAAAATTAATACAATCTCATCACCACTCTACTTTCAAAGGGAACTTTTTACACTTCAGTCTATATACATGTATGTGTTTTAAAGATAGCGCATTGAGAAGCCTACCAGCTTCAGTACTGAATAGGAAACTGTCCATGGAAATATGTAGGTCATTTGTTTTGATTTGCAAATCCCTTCCCCCTCCAGCAAGTCTCCTCACTTTGTTAATTTTTTTTGTTTCCATTGTCCACAAATCATCTCTATTTATACCTCTCTATCTTATTACCAAGGGTCTAGATGGAGGACAGATGAATTTCTCCTGATCTTTCTTTTTTTTCTCAATATAAAACAAAAAATTTAGCAGACTTCATTGTATTCCACCAGGGAAATTAGCCTAAACTTGATTCACATATCAGATAAATATAGAGAAATCAAACCATATAGGTTTCACCACCATTTGGTCATTTTGCTGGTCGGAATAATAGTTTATAATGATTGTTTTAAATCATGTATCGGATTTTGAAACTAGACTTACTTTTTGTTCTTCATTGAATTGAATCTGAATGAATTGCAAATACTTTTTATCAGTACCAACTTTGTTGAAATTTGTTTTTTGATGAAAGGACGTCAAGAACGCCCACATGCAACAGGCACGTGTTAAAATCAAGGAATAGTATGTAAATGGACTTGTATGAACCTCTGTGAGATAGCATTGTGGTGCGCCTCCACTGCGAACCTGGCTGTTAGCTACTACTTGGGGCTCCCTTAAGATATCTACACCACAGTTCATTGGAATATTGAAAATATCTGGCCAATGTATCTTCTGGTGCATGAGTATCATCAGGAGAATGTGCTCCACAAATTTTATTTCAACTTCCTTTTTGCTACCAGATCTGTATATATATTATTGTTTTATAAAAGTTTTATAAAAGCCTCTTAGGGTACTTTGGAAATGCCCTTCTCTTGTGAGGTCATACAAGAGTGTTATAAATTCTCTTCAAATAACTTGTTATTGGTTATTTTATAGTTCAAATCTAAGAATATCTAGGAATTCAATCTATTGGTGAACTCCATGCCATCTTTATGCTAGGTATTGATGGTTGGCTGGCTAGACAGATCCGTCATTATTGGTTTTGGAAGAAATTTCAATGAGAATGACAAATGTAATCTAGAATGATATAAACCATCCCCCGATATTGCATTTGGTCGGGAATGATGTTTATTTTCAGTTGTAGTTTGAGGAGAAAAATCAAAGTTTTCTTTAAAAGAAGGAGTGGGAGTGATTTGTGCTCATCAGCTAAGGAAATTCATGAAATTGACAAATGCACCTAATCTGATTGAAAAATTAAGATGGGAGCTATAAAAGTTCACAACCATACTCATTTCAACATGTAGCATATTTGCAAAAGTGGAAATTAATAAATGGCTATTCATCAGTCATATGTGAAAAATCATTTGGATCCAATTGTCTGTCATTTTAATTCTCTTCGTCGAAAACCAGTCCAACACCAATCCAGGCTAATTAGCAATTGATTGCAATACACAGGTTTTCATATTTCCCACTAGTAATCTACTGGAGCCCAGTCTAAAGTTTAATGCACTTGCTTGCATTACTGAGTATTATAACACCAAAGTTGGTGAACTGGAGCAAGCTAATTCTTTGAACCATTTTCCTACATTTGTCTATGGGGAGGGCTTTTTTTTTAGGGTACAACTTCCACGTAACCCGGATATGTATATAATTTAATTTTAAACTACCATCATTTAATGTGAAATTAGGGGTCAGCTTTGATACTGCATGATTTTACATAACTAATGTCATTTGAACATATGACCTTGCTTTTTCTATCCATAGTGGTATTTTCACGCTATACATGCATGTGTTTTCAATAAGACAACTTCATTGTTGTATTAAAAAGATAGTCAAATGACTAGTATTCTTTCTTTTATTTGAAAAAAAAAGTTCTTGACTATGAACTGAAGACATCAAAAAGGTCTGTCATGTATACTCATTTAGGTTTAGCATGCAGTGAGGTAGTCTTGCGCAGTTTCCTAAATCTATCTCTTTTCCGAAATTGGGACATTTTGCTCATGACCACCTTTGAAAATTGTCCGCTTGACACATTTAACAAAGCTCTCAATCTTATGAGGCATGCTCTTATGTGCAAATTTGATCATCACGGATGTTATCGGCTCCTGAAATCTTTGAAACTGTTTACTCCTATTGATGCAATCTGGCTGTGAAGTCTGATACGATGATGTATATCATTTTACTCATTGTTAACTGATTCATATCGTGCAAACTACACATGCCTGTCTCTACTAAAGGGCTCATGCACTTTTACAATGCACTTTCTGGTGGCAACAATAGTGACAATATTGCACCGTCAGCATATGGCAAGCTTACTTCCTTTTCCCTTACAGTATATGGAGAAAAAAATCTATAAAGTCATTCATCACTCCTTTCTGTCTTCTAACTTTTAGCCTTTTTTTTAATTAGTGGACTTTGTGTGAATATATATTTTTTTTAGTAAGGAAAGTAAATGAAATGAAATGTTTAAGTTTCACCTGTCAGTATGTGCGAATTCTAAGGGATATCATACTCATTTTAATTGAGGAGATGAAAAACTCCAAGAAAATAAAGTTGACAGTCATGATACTGGTCTTACACATGAAACTTATGAAATGTAGAGACATTGAAACTTTTAATAAAACTCTGTTATATGATTAGAAAAGTTATACTAAAGCAATTTTGTTTGTTCAAGATCATAGTCAATTGGAAACTCAAATTATTTTTAATTTATATTTAGTTCTAGAAAAAAAATCATAATACTTCAGACTTTGAGTCTTGTTTCTTTGTATAACTTAAGAACACAGATTGTACAAACTAACTATTCTTCTCCCGAGCCTGCTGTAGGTGTAAAGGAAAATATAATTACATTTGATCCAATACACCTTGTCACGTAATACTACAAATATGATAAAGCTCATCTTTCATGGGGGATACTAATGGCTTTTGGTTCTTTTCTGATGCTATTGTATCGTTATTCAACTTGTTTGAACGGCTCTGTCATGAAGCCATTCAATAAGATTCTGTACGTGTATATCAAACACCATTTGAGTAGGGTAGAAGTTATCACATTGCCTAGCAATAGCACGTGTGCAAGCACTTTAGCATATCTCGCTGTTGGATGAAGAGACACAATTTGTCTGACTTGTTACATTTGCAGCTCAGGCATGGTATCCTTGGCAGTGGGAGTACAGTCACGTTTCTGAAGAAAGACACTATCTTTCGAGCAGGATTTCTCCCGTCTAAAACAATTGTCCTACTAAAAGTGGGGTGCACTTGAATTTTAATGTAACGAAAGAGATATGTGTAGAGTAACATTGTGTCTTAGCGAACCATTAGTAGTCTGATAGAAGTATTGCGTTGCTGCCTGGTGGTGAAATATGAAACTAAGAAAAGGTTGGGCAGATCGAGATACACAACCTCATGTCCCACTGTAAAACATACAAATCTGTGGACAGCCCTTGCCTCCTTTCCCGCCACCCAACCTAGAGTATATCAAATAAATATTGAAGCCTTGCGTTCTAAATCACAGTCATGCGTGACTCCCTTGTCTACCGTTACCATTCCACTGAGTATGAATTATGCATGTCGTATTTCATAATTTTCGGGAAGAGGAAATGGACAGAATGCCCGTTGTAAATTCGTAGGGCAGGCATTTTTAGAAGGGGTACGAACATAGTCATTTTAAAAGTGTCCTTTCGTTCTGAAATGCACTAAGTGGGTAGATGGAATATTGCAACTAGTACATAAAAGGTGAATCTTTCTGTAATTGCCTCTTCTCCAACAAACAAAAGGCGGAAGAGGGAAGGGGATGAAGAAAAAGGCGACCTTGGCTCATGAGTAATGGAATGTAACATTTGCAGAGCATTGCCTACAATTCAATAGTACATTTCATAAGGAATTGCTGCCGGGCTGTGAAATTTAGTTTAAAGGACCTCTACTACCTACTTGGTAATCATGAATACAATGATAAATGGAATTATATAGGTGAGCTGTACTCTTAGACATTTTGAGGTTGAAATGAAAATGGTTAAAATCAGAAAAGGAATTTTCAACTATTTGGAAAAATCATATTGAAAGATTCAGCCAAACAGATCACTGTTCATTTGCAGTAAAATAGATTTAAAAAAAATATCTTTGTTTTCTATATATATATATATATATATATATATATATTAACCAATATTAATAATTACTACCTTTGATTATATTTATAGTCGTAGTTGTTTTAAACAGTAAGGATTAGGCCATTACACCAAGAATTGTTTTAAGATAAAACCTAAAGGTTCTGTTTCGGGTTATATGTTTCACTATTATTCCCTCCATTGCAGCAGGGATTTGATATAGTGCACCCCATACATCCATCCATGTCAATCCAGATTGTCATGGTGGACTGTACTTTCTCTTCAATGTTAGTTTTATAAAATGCTTTATTTTTCATTGAAAACTTCCTCATTGTATTTTTATTCAGATTGTAGCATTATCAGTGGTTCATGCAATCAAGCTGTTGTACAAAATTGCTCCCGCAGCAATTGCTCCACGATTATTTCCCTACACTAACCAAACTCCAACTTCAATCCTGAATCCAACAGCAAATCTAACCCTGACTCTTTTCCTAAACCTACCGTAAAATATAGCAACTCTAACCCTTATCCTATACTTTTGAAGAAATAGACCTTGAGCAGGAGTTGCCAGAGGAATGGTTTCAATCCTAGTTCAGAAGCTGTGAAAAATTACATCACAATATTATAGAAGAATGAATACCGTAATGGAGGCAGGCAGTATTTTTTTTTCTTTTTCAGTATACAATGATAAACGGGCATAATCTGCATGGTAAGGTTTGGACTATCAAAACATCTACACATTTTGATTGCTAAGCAACAATACTGTATGGATTTCGGGGGAGTTAGCCACAAATATATATATTTTTTCAAATGAACACAACGTCTGTTTGGAACCAGAAGGGCATTAACTCTGTCTATTAAAAGTGATATGAGTTAACACCTGTCTGGCTCCAAGCAGATGACACATTTTATAGTTTGGTTCAGTGTTGAGATGTGAGTGATCTGGTCATTACCTTTTCCTTCTCATTTTTTGGAGTGCTATAATTGCATCGAGGCATGAATTATGAACTAGCTTTTAGACTTCACAATGTCATAATAAGAAGTCATCTATATTCATTCATTGTGCCAACTTTGGATTGCATTTGATACTAATTTGATTAGTTTCGATGGTGTTTTTTATGCATTTTTATTGAGAACGACCTAATGGTGTTTCAAGTTGAAATTGCATTAGCACCTACAGAAGTAATTTTTTATGCAAGATGTTTTCTGAATTAGTAATTCAAACATAAAGTGAACAATTATATTATAACTGAATTTTTTTTCTCATCAGCTCATAAATAGATGTTTATCAGTATTGATGAATAATGTTTTTAAATTCGATCTCATTCATAAGTTAACAGCTATAAGTTTTCATGAAATGAATAATGCATTGTATTAATTCTAAAGTTTTATGTTATGATGAAACATGAAAGCACTAGAAATGGAATTTGCTCAGGAAATACCTTCCGGGAAAAGCTTCAAGGATTTGACAAACTTAAAAGCAGAATGATAAACTCATATTTGTCTGATGAAATTCAAGGTATATCATGAATGGGATAAAATGCAATTGAAATCAAGGGGATTTTGTGAGAAAGTTTTGAAAGAATGTGAACAGAATATCAATCCATGTAAAATACTAACTAGGATATATCCTTTAAGTGCTTTCACTAAGCCATTCAGTGCAAACAACCAACTTCCTACATTTCTTAAACGGCTTTTCCTTCCTTTCAACTAAATATTGCCTAAGAAGGGGATGATGTAAATATATTACTACCGCCATTCTTTCCTTCATATCTATTGATATATCGCCAGTAGAATTTTAACGACGTTTACTACAGATAAGTAGGCAAAATAATCCTGTTTGGATTAAATCTTGTGACAAGTCTTGTTGATGCTGTCAACATTTCATTACCAAGCAGTGAATTTTTAAAAAAGTTATATGTCTTTGTCAATTTTTTGTGTTGGAGGAAGATTAAGACGTGACATTAGAAAGAGGCTACTGTAGAAAAAAGAAATCCTAACTGGAGATTAGACAGAGTTGGGTGGTTTTGTGTGTGTGGGAAGAGTATACCTCGAGGCACATCAGAATGGATTTTCACAACCCACTCACGTTCTTTAATGCAGCTTCATTCGTTATCCATCAGAAAGTGGCGGATCGATTGAGGATGTGTTTCTTTGTACTTTCTGTTGGCTTTTCCTGCTTTCTTTAGCAAATAGTGGAAAAGCTGGAAGTGATATGGGAGAGAGTCTAAAAGATAAATGAAAAAGTGATCCTAAAGCATATTTGCAGGACAAAAAATGACTATCTTGTTACCATCAACTTAAACATTAGTATAATCTTCATGTTGTTTCTTTTTTACTCTGTAAATTCACAATATTCTCAAAATTTAAGTAAGTTATAAAAAGCTAATAGGAAGAAACCTCTGCATCTTGAATTTTGAAGAAGAAAAAAGACAAACTTGGATGGTTTTGTGTGTGTGGGAAGAGTATACCTCGAGGCACATCAAAAGTGAATAAATGTTTATTCTTTAAAAAGGAAAAGGGGTATGTCTTTGATGGGTTTTGTTTCAACTTGTCACTCACATAGGACTTGAAACTATAGGTCTTATGGTTGCATTCCTGTATACATGCTTGCTTAGCCCTTCGGGTCAGGTAGATGTCTAAAAGAATGCTGGTAGTCTAAATGAAAGAGGTGTTGAGAAATTTGGTAGACAATCAAACACGTGATACCCAGTTGAAGACGTGTGAAAGTACTTTTAAAAGTGCCTTTGAAAGTTTTGAACTATAGACTCCTTTTTAAAGTGAGGTAGATCTAGGTAGATCTCCTAATCACCCTGACTTCATAGAGGTGGAAATCATCACCAGACTTCAAAGAGGTGTTAGAAGGTATTACCTGTACAGATTGATGGCACCGCATGAGGTCTTGGCAGATTGTGCTCAGAACATGAACCCTCACATTAAACCACAATCCCATTCATTCACTTTGAGTTTTCATCATTTCTGCTCCGCTAACCATGTGTTTCTCTCATTCAGTCTGTTATCATATTATTATTATCAAAATACGCTGATTGCCTATATTATTATCAAGATAAGCAAGCAAGCATCACTGTGGAATTTGCGGTGAAAGGCAGACTGTGTGGGCTGTTATTTCATAATTTCATAAATACTTAATTTGCGGAGTGACAAATTTGCAGCAGCAAGCAGAATCTATGTGGGAATTGTACTCCTTCTTCTAAATATTGAATGATTTAGACAAGCTAAAATCCCCTTCACCATCAATCTTTGTAAACTTTAAAAAAGCATTGGATTTCATGTGTAAGAGAGTAAAGATGTCAAAGTGACATGTTGTCATGCGATAATTGAGTGATAACATACTTTTGTTGATCTTGTGGGAAGAGCAAATCTATTGCAGAATACAAATCGATTGGTATTTTGGACATGCCTGTCTTCCTGTTTTTCAGCTCACATTCAGGCCAGCTTGAATATGACAAAGTCTCTCTCCCCAAAGAATCAAGAGTTAATTAAAATGCTGGCAACGAATAAGTCAGAGAAAGAGGTAGAAACTCCAAACAATCTTGTCTACATTCTATTCTCACGACTGCTCCATCTCGGAACGACAAGTCATGTCTTATTTGCCAGGTAGCCCCCTCCATCAATATTATCCCAGTACAGGCTTGGTAAACATCAGTGTTGTAAGGACTTAACAATCGTGGTGTGGGGAATCACATTCACATGCGTGTCTCTCTCCGTCTCGAGGGGCTAAAATCATGAGGACCGTCTTCAGTGCTAGCATGACTTTGAAAGGAAAACACCCGATGACCTAATTTGAAGATGGCAGGACAAATTTGCGGAGGTTTAGTAGTATTTTCACTTAATACCTAATACAAACAGCATCCTGCCAATGCTCATATCCTCTCCTCACACGATTCGGAGATGAAATTAAAAGAAAAAGAGGGCATTTTTCTTTATTGAATGAGAAATACGTCATTACTCTCACAAAGAGTCTCCCACATTGCAAATATTAATCAAAATAAAAGGAAGTTATAACCTTTCATTATTAGTGCCACCATTAGTTTACAAATACAATTAAGCTAGGTTTTCTTATAAACAAGTGCTCATCAAGTGTTGACTTCTTTTTTACTTTATAGATATTAGAAATTAGAGCAAGGTGTACAATTATTAGTAATTCGCTCTCATCAACAACATCTTATATTTTCACTGCTGCATTAAAAAATTAATATATTGGCTGAGAGCCAGAATAATATTTGCTCATATCCTGAACATAGGGTGTGTGCCATTCGCGCTTTCAACAGTCGGGCGACAGATCACTACAGATCAAAATTTTCACGAGAAGCATCCGTCATTGCAGCCACTCTTCCGCAGATTTATTCATTAGGCTTGTAGAAAAATATGAATAGATAAAATATACAAATAAAATTTCAAACATGAAAAAGCAGAAATACTGCAGCAACAGCATGCTTCCTGTGCATTTACCCTCACATGGTGGTTTCATTTCATAGACATTCCTTTTATTTGCAAGAAGCGTGTCTTTGGTTTGGCAGTATTATTGCCTTTCATCGCCTTATCACACATGGCCATGGATAAAGCTACTGAATTTGCAAGGTGTATTGATGCTCGTCAGAAAGCACAGAATGAACTGTTAAAATGTTAGATGAAATTGAAGTAATGATATGAATCGTTGCCAATCTTATATTTTAATCTGATGAAATGCTCGCAAGCACATCAATTGATTGTCTGAAAAATATTTGAGTTCCTATGACTTATGCAAGATATAAATCTATATCTAGAGACCTCAGTCTATGATTTGCTTTATGTATCATGCTTGTACAATACTTCAGTAAAATTTAGTAGCAAATTTTATTAACACTTCAGCGATATTTAAAAGAATCAATTAAATTACTTGCTTTTTCCCTTTTTTCATTTTCTATGAGACTGTGGAAACATTGACCTGTTCATTTCCCTGTGAATGTCCTGAAATAAACCAAAGAAAATAACCTACCACAGTATGGTGTAAGCTCAAATGAAAAGCCCCCATGGTTAACGACATAGCCATTATAAATGTCTCAGTTTACACTCAGGTGTTTTCATTTGAAACATGATATACGTGTATATACGTGTTTATACGTGTATATATACATGTATGTACGTGTATATATGTGATATACGTGTATATATATATTTATCACCTGAAACATCTTCAGACATATGATTATAGTTATTCAAGACTCCCCCATGCCTAAACTAAGTAATGACAAAATGTAAATGTTTAGTAGATTTTGTGATAAGAGCATTGATAAATGTGTCCTTGGTTTGAAACCACTTTGTAGTTGAATACTATCATGTACGACTCTTTGAAATCCCATTGTTGCCCTCAAGCTGGAGAGATAATTTTCCTCCATTAGAGGAAGTTGAACATGGACTTGCATTAACATTCTTTGGTCTAGAATGAACGACACCTCTGAATTTACAATTGTAAAACAAAATACTCTGCTTAGAGCTGGGAGCTCATAATTTATCTCAGAGTCAACATTCTTGCAGTTCTCAATTACCAAGATAGTTGTGATGGTTAAATGTATCTTTTTGTCTTTTTTTAAACATTGACTCCATGTGTGCTGTGTGGCTACTCATGCCCTAAAGTATAAAAGTTGCATTCAAAGTTCAGATTGGAAAAAATGATACTTGAAGTAGAAGCCTTTACAAGCCTTGTCATGTTTGTCCCTGGGGAAGAGTTATATGGCAAATTTAAACATGAAGCAAAGGAGTGAAACACAAAAGGTTTGCTGTTGGAATTTTATGTGAGATGATTGTTTGTAAAGTGGCACATTAGGGGGTTAAAGTAGAGAACTTGATTTCCATTTCTCATATGAGAATTCCTCAATGAGGAGATTAATATCTAAAATGAATGATGCATTTGCAATTGAATTGCAGAATGCCTAAGGTTTTCTTTTGGCAAAGCTATCTCTCAAGTAATCTCAGCTCTCCTTCTTGTATAATCTTCAGGATGTTATGGTGATCTTTTAAGGGTGAAAGGTCTTGATGGAAAATATTGCCATAGTCATATCGGGGATGATAATATTAGCTTGGTTTGAAGAAGGGAGAGGGTCATTATCCTTAATAGCTCCTGCCTTGAATGCCGACACGATCCTTCACGACGGACATTAATGTCAGATTTGATAGGAAGGGTGGCAGTATTTTTGTTGCTTATGTAGCAATCAGAGGCCATTGATTGATTATCTGTTCTCGGAGATGGATATTATCCTGGCTCATTTGATACG
The DNA here is from genome assembly GCA_035222895.1 of Strongylocentrotus droebachiensis. NCBI lineage: Eukaryota > Metazoa > Echinodermata > Echinoidea > Camarodonta > Strongylocentrotidae > Strongylocentrotus > Strongylocentrotus droebachiensis. Next base: position 62,001 of record JAVYIG010008388.1, read on the forward strand.
CTAATACAAGCCCGAGTGTACTTTACACCCACCTTTCATCCTTCCTCCATGCAGATGCCTTTCCGCATCGCTTTTAATTTGCTTTTAAAGACACCTTTCTAGGTTGACATTTGGTGTGAAGCCTTGCCCTCATCTTTTTATACATTGAAAATATATGTTCAGCCTTCCCATATCTGTATCCTTTGAATAATGCAATCCTACATTACATTACATTACAGTGTTAAAGTGCTAATCCCAAATCTGAAGTAGAAATGTCCATCCATGATATTTTTTCCGTACAACATTTGAAAGTTTTAATAATGTAGGGCATGGATTAGGAGTTCAGGACACTAAAATGCAAGTTGACAGTTTTGATTTACATGCCAAATTAGAAGTGCAAAAGTACAGTAAACATGACCAAAATTGTTTGAATAAGTTAAAAATATCAGTGAACTTTAGTAAGGTATCGTAATAAAACTGCAGGTTATATTTCAGAGTTTTCCTTTTGAGACTTTTAGAGCTCTGATGCGAAACAGACAAATCCAATGAAATTATAAGAATGACAATGTTCAAAATGAAAGCTTTCTGTTCCATCATAGTTAGATTTCCAATTCATTTCCCCCAAAACCGAAGTTTGAACGTTCCAATATCTTTCCATTTCCTACTTTTAAAAACTCCTAATTTCTAAGATTCTTAAAAGTGCAGTTCTTCCCCATCCCTTAAATATGATAGTACGGAAGTTCAACGTATATTGCAGGGTCATCGCTCTTGGTATTCAGACTGGCGCTGTGGGGAGCGAGCTGCACTCTATTAATCCACTCAGTTGGATTCCGTTGTCGTGGTAAACAGTTAAATTTCTTGAGCTAACAAGACATCTGAGAGAGCTTACTATCGGGTCTGGCTGATTTGGCGCATTTGCACACAAATCCCAAACCCTTTCCGATAAATAGCACCAGGACACGTAAAGACCACGATTGCCTATTTTCTGTCACTTAACTGGGCATTCTTGTGACAGTATGTCATTTCAATATGCATTGATCACATCAGATGGAGTTTGTTCAGAAGATATATATCTACTTTGTTTGCATTTCTCTCTCTTTAGTTTTTAGTTTTGTAACATATGAGAACATAAGTGCTGCAACCTTTTTCTGAATATATTTATAGAAACAAAATTTCTGCCACAATGTGACCAGTTTTAAGAATGTTCTGAACTTTGTTTATATATTCAAAAAAGAATCTAACAGAAATCAATGCATTGTCCTTTAGAAATAAGATAGGTAAATAAAACTTTTAAGTGACCATACTGGACCATAACCTTTCAAAAAGGTTACATGCTGCATGCTTGCCTTGTGACCATTTATTCAAACAGATTTCATTGCAAAGGTCAAAGGATAAAATAAAATAGTAATATACTTCATGATTTATCAGTATCACATGTAAAAGGTCATTTTCATCAGCAGTTATTAATAGCCATCCAACCTTTGAAATTCTTGTCTTAACAAATTGTTATGACACTGTACCAAATGGATTTACGGTATATTGGTTCTTTTAAGAACCATTTCTGATGACATATGCCATTTAGAATTATTCTTTGTGAATGGTCTGATTGTAGTCTCGTGATTTTGATCGTTGACTTTTAGAACAGAGTTATATACCTATTGATGACAGTTTGTTAACCTTTAATTCCTTGTCCCTCTTTTGTCCCCTTTTATCCAATGCCTTCATAGAAGTTATTAACCCATTCACTGCTGTATTCTGGCATTCTTAAAGGTTAATAGTGAAACACTCTATTCTTTAGGCAAAGGGTTTAGTGCCTTTTTTAAATCCTGCAAAAACTTGTTGCTGGGAAAGGCCATAACCCTTTAATCATATTCTTATAACTTCTTGACTAATGAATTCTTTTATTCCCCATACAGTTGTTCATGAAGACTTATTATACATTAAGACTGATTCTCAAAGGCGTATGAGTTAAAATTTGGTGTGCAAAGATTGTTCCATTTAAAAGCTAATTGCAACTGGTATCGATTACTGGTGATTGATTTCATATTTGTATGTTGTAAGCACTACTATAATGTAGATTTTTATTTTAGAGATCGGAACAAATTGGCACTTAGTGTAACCAGAGGTATTTGTTTATAAACTGGTCGTTACAGACAGTTTTTTAACTACATGATTTCAAAAAGATAGAGTCAATCTATTATCATGATGATGATTTCAAAACCTTGCAACCACATGAATTCTCAGATAACTCATAATAAACCTTTTCTGAATTACTACTAGACAATCACGTTTCCTGTACTCAGCTTTATCTTAAAGGATATGGAGGAAAAAATGGCGTTCCTGTGTGAAGGTGATAGAGGGCTGTCTGAGCCTCTATCTAGAGTTCTTTTGTCGGTGCAGTTATACCTCTTCAATGAGGCTTTACATTTGAGTGCCACTGCTCTAAGTAGTTGGTAGTTCATTTTTCGGTCGAGAATCTTCAGATGTGTGTCATTGAGACCTTAAAGATGGGTTAAGATTGTGGAGACTGAGAGGAGAGCTTTGCAGCAGTAAATCTCCGCAGCCAATTAGCAAAATAGGGTGGGGATGGGGAGGGGGAGATGCGAGGGGAACCACTGACATCATTCTGCAATTGCTGCACCAATAATATGGGTCTAATCAATTCCTTGACAGTGTCTCCTAAAAACAATATCTGAGGCCGACAATTAGTTAGATTCACCCTGTTTAGGGATTTCATTAACGAGACAAATTAAAGGGCACGAGTCATCAAAACAGCAATGTGAACATCCATCATATAGCAGTAATTAGAACTGTTTGATTAATTCATGGTCAATGAATAGGAAAGCCTTTGATCTTGCATTGGTCAGATGTACTCATTTATCTTCCATAATTGTTTTCAAATGTCTTATTTGAGACCAACAGTTAATAAAGATGAATCAAATGTCTAATTTAAGTCCACTATTTGTACTACAAATAAAACAGTGATATATTGCTCATGAGGTGATTTTGGAGTTGTCTGAAGTCCAGGATTTGTTGGCAGCATGGCTTTTGGGCTATCCGTGGCATGAATTTACCACTGTGTGTGTGCTCTTTTTTTTGTGTGTGGATCCTTGTAAGAAAAAGCACTTCAGAATTTGACAAATTTAATGTACATCAAATAATCTTTTACTATTACAAAATGTTTAATTCACATCTCAGTGTGTGTTACCATATCCATCTCACTTCACCGTGTTCAATATTCACACCTGCAAGGTGCAATTGTGCCTAAAAGCATGTAGTTTGATTCAGACTATGTTGTGGCTTTTTGCCTCTAATGTGTTTGATATCATCCATGCACTAACTTTGACCAACAAAAGCCGATTGGTAAAAAAATACATTATGAAGTCAATAGTAAATGAAGTGCTTTTTGATTTGCCTGACTGCATGTACATGTATCAGCTGTGCAATTGGTGCATTAGGGTTCTTTTTTTATAAAGAGATTTCTCATGTGATATATGGCAAGTATACCTGTGATAAAGTAAAGGCACAGTAGGTGGGATTGATTTTTTAATGATATCTTTCCCATATTCGAGATCATGGGAATGAGTGGACACCTGCTTAGATATGCATTGACATACCGGACCTCCCAGAACTCCTGGCTGTGCTCTTCTGTAAATGTGGACACGGTTGGTTGAAAGAGTTTCTTTTTTTAGGATTGTATTAACGCACACCTGCCATGGATATACATGCATTTCAAAACATCATGTTAACTCACCCAAGCCTCCCACAGAGTACATCCACTACTTTCAAAAAGGTGAATCCACCTTTTATACCTGTAGTACTTTAGACTTATCTAGTCCACCCTGAGTAGTCACCTCTGAATTTCTATCGATCAATCACAACAACTCTTGGACGAAAATTGTCATCACAAATCAACTAGTCATTAAAAGAGTGAACCGTGGTGGAAAAATAAATCTGGAAGACATCTGCGTGCACTGTGTTTCCAGTTTTACGCTGACCCCATTTACTTTTTCTACCATTGTTGGCGGCATGAGCCAAAGCGTAAGCAGACACCCATAAATAAATCTCTGGCTCGCTCTAATAAGTGTCAGTGTTATTCATCATATCAACATCATAGTGCTGGGGTCCATAAAATGGGATTCATTTTCAGTAGCAGGGAGAATTTATGAGAAAAGGCTACAAAACTGGCTTTAACGCAGGTTTAGAGTTATATGGGACAGATTATGGGAGGCTATGCAACCTAGGAGTTCACAGTTGTTCCATATCTCCCTTAGATCTCTACTGTAAATCATTGGAATAGTATTTTCACTACTTAATCAGAGTTAATGCTCTTCTGGCTCCGAACAGATAATTTTGATCTTGACTAAAATCAAATTAATTAATCCATTTGAAAGGCCAAGGGGGAATAATTACATAAATACTATTCTTATGCCTTTAGATTGGATGAAAATGGAATGTTTGATTCATTAATTTCAAAGGATTTACAATCTTGTTAGGAAATGATTAAAAAACAATTGTAAAATATATCAAAAACTATTGACATCTGACTTTGAACTATTCAACTGTCAATTCTTTTCATGGAAAATTACATTGTGTCATTTGTGGTTTGAGTTCACAGGTACTTCTGTCATTGCTCAAATTTGATTTTGTTTTGTGAAGGTGGCCGATATTACTGTTTTTCTCTTCAGAAAGACTATATCTGAGAATGAAAATCCTTCAAAGTCTAAAGATATATGACTGGGTCAATATGTCTATATAGTCTGCTATCCCAATATTTGATAGTTCAATATCAGAACAGTAGTAGATCCCACGTGTAATGAGAAAATTGGGACATTTGCAATCAACTTCTCATCAACTAATCAAAGAGCAAATAACCAGCTTTAAACATGTTTGAGTGTGTCGATAGCTTGATGCCAAACATTTTACTCTGCAAATCAATGTCCTAGTTTATCAAATCAATGATGTCTACCAAGAGACATATATTGAGAATATTGGGACATTTGCAATATCTTTTCATCAACAACTAGCCAACAGACAATTGAGGCATTTGATTTACAAGCTCTGAAGCTCGAAATCGAATACAAGGATGGAGTGTGAATGTGCATTTTATTCCCAAAGGAATGATTTTTTTTTGCTTCAAGGCGTTTTTTCTTAGCATGATGCTTTCTTAAGATGGTGGTATGTGGTGTTGAAGGTGTTGAGGTTTAATTGACCTGAGATGAGGCCAAACCAATCAAGTCCTCGCCATCTATTATAATATTTGCGCTCCGAGTTGATGATTGCGAGTATGCAGGTTGATTGCGAGAGACCAGATGAAGCGATTAATGAATGTGTTCATGGTCTTGTCATTCAGAGCAGGCTTGGCTGCTTTCATGTTTGATTTTTTAGGGTACTGGATTAAAGGGTGATCCATCATTGCTCCGGATAATATTGTTTCAGGATTTGTTTGCAACATGTAGGGTTAGGGGTGTAATTGGGTTTAAGGGTAGGTTAAGGGTTAGGGTTAGGTATAATGTTCATGCGGGGTTGCAGTTACATAATTACCTAGAGCATGAAACTGTCCGTGTAACGATTGTTGCAAGAGAATGTTTTTTTATAAATGTTTAAAGAATATCTGATTAACTAGAATAGATGCAATGTGTATCAATCACTTTCCACCTATTAAGCTATACCGCCCATTGACTACTGAATTCTCTCAGTTGTATTGGCTCAATACAGGATCTAACCAGTTCCTGTACCCAATGGGTTAGGGATACTTTGAAGGCAATATACAGTGCGTCCCAGAAAAAACGAAACCGAGAAGTATCGATGTTCTATCATAACTTAATCACAACTATAATTAATGAATGATACATATTTGGAAAGCTTAGAGTCTCCTCTTTCATGTGATGCTACTCAGATAATGCATATTTCACGCATGAGTGATTAAAAGCAATTTAAAGGAAGGAAACCAAAAAGACTTTTGGCGGGCGGTATCTGAATTTCGAAGAAAAATTCACATTTCTAGAAAGTTGAGTTTCTGCCCTTTCATATGACACCTCAATCAGGAAAAATGAGCGAGGAATGACAAAGTTCTGTTTGTTTAAAGTAGTGCTTGCATTTCCATAATTTTATTAAACGAATTCGTTTTCACTGGCTGCCTGCCGTATCAATAAACGAAATTAACAAAAGACTTAACTCCGTTTCGTTGACAATCAGCCGTAGACGAGAGTCTTCATGCATGGCTGATTGTCAACGAAACGGAGTTAAGTCTTTTGTCAAATCTGCTTTTTGCTACGGCAGGCACCCAGTGAAAACGAATTCGTTTGTTAAAATTATGGAAATGCAAGCACTACTTTAAACAAACAGAACTTTGTCATTCCTCGCTCATTTTTCCTGATTGAGGTGTCATATGAAAGGGCAGAAACTCAACTTTCTAGAAATGTGAATTTTTCTTCGAAATTCAGATACCGTCCGCCAAATTACTTTTTGGTTTCCTTCCTTCAAATTGCTTTTAATCACTCATGCGTGAAATATGCATTATCTGAGTAGCATCACATGAAAGAGGAGACTCCAAGCTTTCCAAATATGTATCATTCATTAATTACGGTTGTGATTAAGTTATGATAAAACATCAATACTTCTCGGTTTCGTTTTTTCTGGGACGCACTGTATATATCTAGTAAATTTCTTCATTATTTTGATGAATAGTACCTTGTTTAATATTGGCTAAAATGTTTAGTTCATCCCCTTATGATATTATTACCTTCAATGTCAAGTTACCCAATTTATTCACAAACAGGGTTTAGGCGGCCAAATCCTGCACCTTTACTAATTTGTGTTGTCTAGTGAACTCTGGCAACTGATAGTTATTGAGCTATGACTCAACTATTAAATTATATTAATGATAATATTTGATGTTCATAATTGTTCTAAAGTCTATTTTGTTTCACTGTGAGTGCCCTTTTATATGATTAAAGCCCCATATGCCGCTATTTTGGAGTGTTACAATGTGATTCTTTTTTAAAGGTGTTCAGAGACTAATTATGCCATCTTTTGATTAATTTTTTTTGTTGAGCCCTTCTTTCGAAACCACGTGTTTGTTCTTCCCGTTTCAAGATACATAATCTTCTTTTCATTCAAAGTGTTCGTGGAAACCTATACGGGGAACGGAAGTGCTATGAGGTTGATTTAAGGCTAATGAGGGAGCCGGGAAATTGTATGAATGAATTAGCTAATTTACTGTACTGGGATATTACTTCATTCTTTCGTTCGATGGAGGATGATATTAATACTACCCTTAATTAGGAGCTAGCTATTGCAGTTAATCAAGGACAGCTAATTTGAAATACAGAAAGGGTTTGGTAACGATGATTGAAGGACACTTTATGTGAATAAAGAGATAATTGATTAACAATCCTAACAATATGTGAGAGTGATTGAAAGAATTAATACTATACATCATATGTTGAGCGCTATACAAGAACCCATTATTATTATTATTATTATTATTATTATTATTAACTCTGTATTAAAGTATATGAATTAACGCCCTCCTGGTTCTAAACAGGTGACATATTGGGAAAGTGAAAACTTTTCACTGAGGTCAGTGTGCTTTTAGAATAATGAAGTACTTTTCTAGGGGTCAGAAGTATTCTTTTCATTTTCCTTCTGAATGCTAAATGCTAATTTTTTAATCTATTAAATGACCAATTCAATTAAGTTTAAGTACTTATTCATCATGTCAAAACTATTGAAACTGCAAAAAGAATGCATATTGACTTCATAAATCAACATTTATAACTCAACAAAGGGCTATATTTCATTTGAAAGGGTGCTTTGCTGTGTAGCAATTGAATATACATGCATCAAAATAGTCTAGCAAATATTTGCTGTAAAAGAAAATTAGAAGTATCCTTCATGAGATATATATGACATACACGATGGTGTCTTTATTCTGTTTGAAACCCCGGTGGGGTCACTCAATGTGACTTCCGGACCGCATGACCGTTACCAAAATCACGGAAAAAGGGGTCAATTTCAAGCAATGTCCGCGGACAAAGTATTCCTCGAAATATAGAAAATAGGGGTGCACAGGTGTCCTCGAAATTGATAAATTGACAAAATATTCCTCGAAATATAGAAAATAGGGGTGCACAGGTGTCCTCGAAATTGATAAATAGGGGTCAGGAAAAGGGCATAGAGAAAACCGGGAAAAAAAATTCTCGGAGCCGAGTCTTGTCCTCGAAATATGGTAAAATAGGGGTAAATTTGCGAAAGTGTCCCCACAATCTTATAAATAGGGGTATTCCAAGGTACGATTTTGTCCTTGTTTTGACGTAAAAAAGGGGGTTAAATATCACAAAATGTCCTTGAAATTGACCGCAATAGGGGGGTATTTGCATTTGTGGTAACGGTCATATGCGTCACCCTCTGCGGAGGAGTGACCCCACCAGGTTTGAAACACAGCAGAAGTGTAATAAATAAGTAACAATTTCTTCCACGATATGTTAAGGCACTCCGAATGGGCAAGTTATACATGTAACCCACGGAATGCAGTTTAATTTGATGCAGACAGATTTTGTTGAGGCATCATTAAATCACAATTCTGGATTATTATTAAACTAAACAGAGACACAACACAACCATACAATATTGTGTCTCAAGCATCAGCCCATGAAAATAGAGCAAAGATTATTCTTTTAGTGGGGTGAATAGAAATTAGGACAATGTCTAAATCAAGCTCATGTGGTGAACTGGCTTCTAATTTGATTAGACGAGAGCCTCTAGCAAGCCTTCTCGCCAAACATTTAGAAATAATCTGATTTCATTTATTGTTTGATGGCTATCTCCAGTGATTGCCGTCTAGAGAGTGTCCACACGCTCCTGTGATATATATATATATATATTTCTCTCTCTTGCTTTCTCTTTCTCTCTCCCCTCTCCCTCCCTCCTCGCCTCTCTTCTTCTTCTCTCTCTCTCTCTCTCTCTGTGTCTCTCTCTCTTGCAAGTCCAGTCATCTGCCCAGGGCTATTAGAGACTCCCAGTAATAGGTACACTAGTCATTGCGGACAGGTTACTTGGCATAATTTTTTTTTCCAATTTCAAAAAGGGGACAGAAAAAGGAGAGCTGTTTGAAGGACATATCATATAAAGCTGAGTCAAAATGAGAAAATACTCTTGAGATGGGCCTGTTGGACGAATGCTGCCAGAGACATGGCTTTATTACCGCGGAGCAAGTTTGGAAGCATGTCCCATTGCACTAGCTCTGACTGAGCTGATTGAGCCTGTAATGCCTATGTGGCGGACTTTAGGTGGGCAGGTCGGGAGGTGTATGATGGGTGAAGCAGGTAACCCCTAACTACTATTGACAGTCCCATCCCTCCTTTAATGATGTAGGCTGGCCCGAGCCTCCAGACAATACCACGTATCATCTCCTCGGAGCCAGAAGGGCATTAACTCCATGATACAAGACATGGGTTAATGTCCGTCTGCCTCTCATCCGACGCTACCCATCATAGCGGGCAACGGGGATCAGAATGGGATGGAAGGTTCAAGACATCAGGAAACTAGAACAAGGATAAGTCATGACAAGCACAAGAAAGAGTGATCAAATTTGTCCATTCTGGTTACATGAAAGTTGCTCTGAAGCTCATGGTACTTGCCTCTTTGACTGATAAGCCTGAATTTTTTGCGATGAGCTATACATTGGAAGGGGAAAGGAGTTTTTCAGCATTACTCCTGTATTGTATTTCAATTCCTTTACATCATAGACATGAGAATATTATCATTTTTTTCAGTACCGGTAATAACAATTCACTCTTTTGACAAAGAGCAGGCCTGTGGTATTCGGTCATGTGATACCCTGTTCGTTACCAAATATTGTGTATTTCTGCATATAAATTGACATCAGATGTACAATTTCACCTCATATTTGATCTTATCTACTCTTTAAGATGTGCTTGTCACTTGATGCAATGGTCAGATTATTCAGATATACTCAAATCTGAGATCGTATGGGTCTGTAACATATAGGACAAGATGGCTTGGACTTGCACCAAAAAAAGAGGACACTTTGGGATGTCTCTAAATTGTGTAGGTAAACAGGATTCTTGACTGTAGTTGTTCCAGGGCAGCATATATAGATAGATGCCAAGTCCTGATAACACTCAGCCATTATTACGCGTGTATTTACCTGTATTTTGTTATTCCCTAATGGAAGAGTCCCTCCATTATACATGCACTTTGCCCAGATATAGAAAGTAGCAAGAAAAAAGAGAGTGTTGGCATGTTGGGGGATTACCATGAACAATTTTAGGCATACAAGCATATTAGTCTTGCAAATCCCAGTGCGGGAAAAGGCCAAGCACTTTGGCGCTCCCTTTGTTTGAAATCCATGTGCCTCTGAGTCTAAAGTGGTGCCAGGCTGCCATAGATGTGCACAGCATCGTTGAAGATATCTCAGTTCAAAATTCAAAATTTTAAAGATCTATGATGCCTATGCTAGATGAGTAGAGGATAGATGTTTCTTAAACACTGCACATTTATTCCAGTTGAATTGTGCCTCCTCTTAAAATCTGCTCCTGTGTTCTACTTCTGTAAATGAAAGAATTCTTAATTGAACAAAATTAGATTAAAATATCCCGCTGGATTAGTATTTCTCCGGAAAACAAAAGAGCTTTGCGAAACGGTATTAGAACTGTCTGGTCGACCTGGGATAGATGGAATCAAATGTTCGGCATTCATGATTAAAAGAACATTAGCGACCGTGCTCTCTGAATTCATCATTCATTAGTCCTTTGTCGGGCTGGATTAAGAAGTAATGAACCGTGATGTGGAATAGTATTTGAATCTCAAATCGGTCTGGCAATCGTTCTGCTCACAAGCGTTTAATTTCGTTACTCGAGTGTCCTCTAATTTCCTTTTGTTAAAATCCAGCCATGCCTCGAGGGATTTCATGAACTTAAACCGTAAAATTGTAGGCTTATAGAGGGATTTACTATGAAAGGAATTCAAGCATTGTGACATTTAAATGACTTAAGATGCCTTATGATAAGAATGTGCACATATTCATCAAATTGTGGCAGCGTATATGCAATTTGCACTTGGTGAATCAGTTTACATTGAAGGTTCATATTACAACTTCAAAGCATTAATTATCATCCTACATGTATTAAATTTGTATTTGTGTGAAAGAGAAGTGATGAAAGTTCCATAGAGGGATTGATTTTAGATGGTAAAACATCATTACATAAGGACAGTGACCCATTCTGATACAGGAAAATATCATAATGATAGCCATTTATTTGAAGAGATTTCATCAGAATTAAACGAAAAACAATTACACTTTGTCCAAAATAAAAAGCAGAGCTATTTCACTTACGTTGCTCCTTATTTCGAAAGATAAATGATTTTTTTCCTTTTCTGTCGCCAAGATATACTACTCGACCTAAATATTTGCCCCGCTAACAATCACTTTGTTGCATGAGTAATGAAATTCTTATTAGGTTTTGCCAATCTGTGTCAAAAATGATTTGGTAGTTGATCGTTATAAAATGAATAATTAGACTTATTTATCGGAAATGATAATGTCCCTAATGGTCAGATCGCATAGTCCAAGTTTCCAAACCCTTTATACATTACCTGAAAGATGGGAGGGGGGGGGGGGCAAAAGTGTTGTCAGTGACTAAAAATTAAAAACAGATCCCGATATTGTTATTGTTTCTTGTTCTCTTCAGGTAATTTGTTTGATTCATAAAAGAATTCTATAAGAAATCACATACCCCCTTTCTAAAAGACAATTGATATTCTCATCGCACAATGTTTGTGCAAGAGTTTTTCAATTTGACATTAATTTTGTTGATTAGGAATATATGACTGGATAAAGATATCAGAGCCGGATTTGTGATATGAACGTTAATTGAAACGAAATTGAGTGAATAGGGCGAAGAAAAAAATCTTTGAATTATATGAATGTATCTACATTCTATTCATTTTCATTACTGTAGTTCTTTCTTGCTATTTCACAGAAATTCGGAATTGACTATTTAACTACCTAGGCTGGAATATTCATGAAGTTAAATAAATGATCCAATATGTTGCCAAAGAACTTTTGCTATGACATTCACCATCTTTCAGAGTTACTCATTCAATTCTTCACTCTCTTTCCCTTTGTTCTTCTTTGTCACAGTTTGCCATGTTTTATTAAGTGTAAGATAAAGAGAATACAATAAAATACTCTTCACCCTTGATTTATTTCTTTGTAATTGTAATTAATATTTTTTGTTCACCTTCAAATATGCTGCTGGGTACAAATTGTAAGTCTAATAATATCTGGATTTGATTTTTTTTCCCGCCAAATATTTGTTTGTAGATATTTAAATTTGTTCTTTATTTGTTTGTCAATGTCAATGAGTTAATTTGAATTGTTTTTTAACAATGTGCATGGACTTGCTTGGAAGCAGTCTGTTTTGACTGATCGTGAGTTTTATACCGTGAATAAAGAAATACAATAAGTAAATACAGTCCACTGGATACAGTCGCAGAAACAGTCTTACATGATGGGTCATTGGAGAGTGTCAAGACCACAGACTGCACACCATTTGAACTGGAAGTAAGAAATAATTTGCAAAGGGCAGGTGTTCTGCTTTCCATGAAACAAGCAAGCGACGATTGATCCCTTCCAATAATTGTTTCTCCACCGCGGAATCACATCGGAGGGAGATGCTCTCCATCCATTCCAAGCACTCTCCCTCTCTCCGGTTGGAGTAGGAGGAGGAGAAGGTGTCAGACTATCTGAGGCTTGTCTTACTCTATCTCTTGAGACTCAGGGAGAGCAGGCGATGTGAACAACGACGATGAGAAGCAGATATCGCCCTTGACTCTTGTCACAATCTGGCATTGTTACAGTTGAGGGTTGGAGGATTGAGTGATCTGACGAGATCGGGTGTAAAGATACTAATGTATTCTGTTGCCTATGAGGAATTGGCACCTGTTTTAGCAGTTAATAGGAAACTTTGCTCATTAAATTTGTGTAGTACGATGGCTCTATAACCTTGATGTCAAATCAATCATGGGATATGGGTTTATTGTATTTTTAAAGAGGGGAACCTGGGAGGGGCATTTTAATTTTTAACAAGTTCGTGGAAAGCCAGAAAGAAAAAACATAACTGGGCTGCTTGCCTTGGGGTCAACATTCAACTTGAAAAAACTTTGGAAAGAACTCCACTAATGTGTATTCCTTTCTAAAAAAAGAAGGCAAGAAATATCATGTCGAAAACTATTTTACTTTTGTTACTTCAAAGATGATCTGAATATAAAATAGAAACAGTTCTTATTTGTCACTGAATTCATGAAACAGAAGATTTAATTTCTAGGTGAATTTTCCTGTGCATCTTTTTATTTTTGTTTTATTCATGATGATGGTCCCAATATCCCTATAGCAAAGGTCCCAATATCAACCTTGTTCTCGTAAATTTAACAAGTTGCTTTTCTTACTGATAATTTAAAATAATTGACATGAATGTGACTGTGACAAAATATTCAAATCATACACAGTTTGTCATTTGGTGTATCCTTTTTCGCCTATCAGATATATTGATTATTAAACCACCACCCCTACCAACACCATCCCTACCACCACCACCACCCCTACCACTACCACCACCACCACCATCATCATCATCATCTTCATTATCAGTGGCACATATGCCAAAATCTTTCATCAGGAATGAGAAGGTTAGTTCAATCTTTCTAAAAATAATTATAGTTTTTTTTTTGCCTACATTTAGACCCTGTGACTACTTCATCTCTTTCTGCTCTGTCACTGAGTGCCCAGGCCCGTCCCCCATTTGAATTTTCCATCATTTTCAGGAAAGAAAACCCAAAGCGGCGGAAACCCTTCAAGGACCATGATTCGTGTCTAGCATAGGAAGACTAAGAGTGCGTTATATCTGTAAAGATTTAGTTTGCCAATCACTCATTCGTGTGGGCATCCACTTTCATGCAGCTGCAAACTTGCAGATAAAAAATACAAGGCTTTGAAGAACTATAGAAGCAGGATAAGAAAACCAAATCGGCCCTCTTTGAAAGACATTCATCATCAGTTCAAAACGTCACGCAAGATAGATTTTCAGTTCATTGACATGCGTTTCTTTGCCTTTCATATTTTGAATTTGCTTTTTTTTCTGTTTTGTTAAAAAAAAATGAGTGTAAAGAATATTTCTTTGGTGCGTCATATCCTGTTATTCAGGAACACAACTATCAAACTTTGATAGAGTGTGGAATGAGCGTTACACATGAATGTAAAAAAACCATGGACATACAAATACATTCATATTCATCAACAATTGTTCCCGTTCTTATTAGAATATTTCATCATTCATTGCATACATTTTTACTTCATTCTGTTGCAAAGTTTCTTGTAAAATAGAGAGAAGATTTAGCTTCTTTTGGCCACTACAATACATGTCACTGTCATTTATTTTTAATCAAAATTTGATATGTATTTTTGAAAATATGAAATAGAAACACTTACATTATATCCCATTGTAATTACATTATGAATGTTTCTCTCAATTTTTTTCTTATCAAATTGCTTTTTCAAAAGATATAAAACAAGTTGTCTTATAAGTAGGGATTGCATTGTTTGAACTGAACGATTAAGTCCTTATTTTTTAAGTGAAGAATCTTTAATAGAGATAAAAACTTTGTGGAATTCAGGCTCTTCAAATCATTCAATCATTCATATGTCATTTGAATGCCACGTCATATACAAATTAGTTCGAAACACTTCATTTCCACTGAACAAGGCAATCTTATTTCTTATTAACGATTTCCTCAGGATTGTGTTGTCTCTTCAAATGAGGCAATCAGACTAGTTGAAAATAATTTCAATGCTAGCTGCACCACAGACCATCATCTGAAGAAATCTAATAAACTCATCATTGTGAAATAGACAATTTATTTTGGACCAGAAAGGCAGTTTATTTTTTTGATGAAACAATTTTTTTTCTCCACTTGGGATGCACAATCACATCAGCTTGTACTAATATTGCTCTAACTTGCTGTCAAATACCAAAAGTGCGTTGTAGCATTCCTGAAATAGACATTACTTTTTAGTTTAATCTCCATTTCTTTATCTTCGCCAGATGGTTATGAGACAAATATCAATATCTCGCCCTTGTCATAACAAGAATTCTCAGAGGAAGGATTTCCTGAGTTATGAGCTCTTCCCATCTGCGTCCTAAGGTGTGAAATTCAAACATCAGAATCATCATATCCTCTCTAGCACACTGTCATAAGGGCTTTAGGCAATTCATATATTAAATGTTGTTATTTAAAGATAATTCCATTCGCACAGAAAGCAGAATGAAGCAGAGGAATTAAATAACCATACAGAATCAATGTGGTGCGTGAAGCAAATGAATGCATATTAGCTTAACTCTTGATATTTAGCAAGTCTCCTTGATTTTATTCAATCACCCAGGTGTCGATTTGCACAATTGAGTCGGGAGAAAGCCGAAAGGATTTTGGCAGCCTCTTGATAGACCCCCGGCAAAACTGATGATGGCTTATTAAAATATGAAAGCTCGCGCATTGGGGAGCCCCAGGTTAAAGAATTTTCCAAGTTAGAGATGTTTTTCTCCCCTTGAAAGAATGCATTGTATGTCTAGGTTGCTGACAGGCATTGGGTAATTATTCTTAAAGCGATGTAGAGGTCTTTTTCTGCTCAATAATGTGCTGGTTGCTGAATTTCTTATATCCTTCAGTCCCAGGCATACAAAGCGATGTCTTGCATTTTCATTCTCTAAAGGATCATACACTAACACATCAACAATTCATGTCATGGTATCTGAAAGCTGGCAAAAACCTAGCTTAAATTTCGGTAGCAAATATCTGACCTAGACAATAGAAGTGATACGTACAAATTAATTTGAAAGAAAACTTGTCATATTCTTATCTCAATCTGACCATTAAGGTTCTGCTGAAACATTATTAAACTTATTCCAGTCTTATTGAGTTAGCTTTCAATCTGCGTTATTTTTGTCAGATGTTCTTCTAATTTTTGCAGGAGGCGTTTTTTCATCCTGAGTTAAGAACCATGAAGGGAAAGGGAAGATATGACGTCACAACACGTATCTCAAGTTCAGTAGAATAAATTAAAGTTGCAGCTGAATTTGACGTGTTTACTCATTTAAATATACAATTAGTAAATGCTTTTATGGGTTAGTTGTCAAAGCACACAATTGCGGTACGCAAAACTGAGAACCTTGATATCTTTCAAAGTGATGTAAGTTGAAAAGAAAATAAAACATGAAAGCTGTTCTCATATAAACTAGAGTTTCAACTTATTTATTCAACTCATCCTTGAACTAGTGTATCCATTCACAGTAAAAAAAACACCTATTTAAACAACATTTAGATTCTACAGCCATGGCAATGTGTTTAAAAAGTCATTGAAAGTTGCGCTGAAAAAAAAAGAACCGAACTAAGTATTCTAATTATACAGTAGTCATTATTGCATCTCACTCTTCTATGCGGAGTTGTAAAGTACAGTAAAGAGGTAAACCATTAAAGTCTAGAAATGTATAGAAATGGCATCCATAATAATATTATTGCTTATATAGCAAGTATCAACATAAAATGTTAAAGTGCAATTAAGCTTCATAAATCCAAGTAGGAAAAATATCATCCCGTCTCCTGATAAAACTCTGACATGAATGGCTAAAGCAACTAAACATACAAAGAATATTTCCACACCTACTGATGACAATATTGAAGAAGATAATAATACAATCACCAGTCTAGTGCATAGAAAATTGGAAAATACCACAATCAATATATTAATACAGAACTGGATGAAGTATGATACCATTCCTTTCCAAAGTAATAAGTTCACATCTAACAAAGATTAAATTCAGGACAACATCTTGTTCAACATCTTCCGTCTTTGCTTTACAAAAATGCAAGCAATAGTGATTCATCTACAGAATATGATGATATTGGTAGTGCTAGCATTTTTTTGTATCAAGTAAAAATCATTAATGATTCTCCTTCTTTGAGAAGATCCAATCAGAAACATTTTAGGAATGAACATTTCAAGCAGTACAGGAACTGTATAACTTGAAACACAAAAAGGAATCAGCAAATACAAAAACAATTGTAGATCATACACTTTTTGCTTGCAAGTGATGGTATTTGATCGCACAAATGATGAAGTCCCATTTTCTTTGCAGTATACTGAGAATGTGATGCATTTTGCAGGTTTCTTACCTTTTTCAAATCTGGAGAGATGCTGTTCTTGGATGCTACGAGGCTTTGTCAGCCGAGAAGATTCGTCTCCGTGTTGGTATCCGTTAAGTTGCTTGCGTGTCTGGTTGATAAAAAATGCTGCCTACCACTACTCTCACGCTTCTTTTGAAGCTTGCAGAAACCTTTTTCTTCAGTCACATGCTACCAGTCACTCAGAGAAACAAGCAGCCAATCAGGTGAAAGCATGGCCACTCCAGACCACGCCTCTCTCTCTTAAAAGTGACGGAGGATGTGTGAGTGCAAGCTAGAGTTAGAGTGAGAGAGAGCATGAGAGGGAGGGAGGGAGGGAGAGAGTGGAGAAGAGAGAGCACGGACAGGAAGTCGTGTGAGGGAGATGTATAATGGCGGTTGTTGTTGTTGTTGTCGTTGGTGATGTGTGTGTCCGTCATGGCTGAGTATTGGTAGCGAGAGGTGGATGACAGACAATTGAGCAGTGTGAAGATGGTGATAGAGAAGGCTGTGAATGAGAGTCTAGGGCTTTCAGACCCCAGTGTGCTGCTAATTGTTTAATAGTCTTGGGTTGGTGCTGGATAAAAGAAGGTTGTTGTTAGAAAAAATGGGATTTTTGTACCACGAAGGGGAAGAGCAAAGACTAATATTTGAAATATGGTATCCGTGAGCAAATGGTTTAAACATGCTATTGGAAAGAAAGCAGAAAAGGATTGAAATTCAGCACCATGTAAAACCAAAATGAATACTGGTAGACAGGAAGATTAAACAGAGCAAGGAAAAAGAGATAAAGAGGTAAACAAAACAAAACATGGAAAGTAATAATGAAATTTTAGAGATGAGAAAAGAACACATGAAAAACAGAGTAACTGGTATGTGTTTAAAAATGGTATGAGAATTATAGCATATCAAGATGTAAAGATTTGCATTTTAGTTCTTATAACAAAAGAATCAAGTCATTGTACAAAACTTTTAATTTTTAAAATTCTCTGACTACTCATCTACCTAATCTCTAAAGTCTTATAATGCCAGTGTCGAAGGAATTTTAATTACTGTCTCGTTTGAGTTATCATCTATCTCTCGTCATAGAGTGGGTATCTTTACCCATCTGTGCAGGCAGGCTCTTTCGGCAGTCTCCACCGGCAGACTACCGCCTTTAGTAGAGCCCCTCACTGAGCGAGCAGAGCACACTACTCTCCTCGTACTACTACTCCTCCTCCTCCTTAATGACTCAATAGCTCTGAGCCAATTCACTCCCCGGTATCATAGAGCGCTTCTCGCTGCGTCGCGCTTCACAACCCACCTGTTTGTTTGGCTAAGAAGGATGTTGCGCATTCGCAGAATTGACAGCTCGCGACAAAAGAAAGAAGAAAAAAAGAGAGGGGGGATCCATGCTCAGCATCGCTATGAACCCCCATTTCAAACGCTTCTGAAATCGATATCCGTTTGATGTGCAAGTAATGCAATGTTCATGAAATGAGCCCTCGGATCCAGCAAATAGACAGTGTAAATACATGTCCACGTCGGGTAGGGATGACATTAGGGATGCACGGTATGAGCTCTGCCGTGCAAAGAGTAGCGCTATGTTGATAGTGATGTGTTGATTGATCTTATTGTAGTTTTCCCTGGAGAAAGCTTTTTGTTGTTGTTGTTGTTGTTGGAGCTAGACCGGTGGTATAGACTGATCAAAGAGATGAATATCAACTAGATGATGAAAGGAATCACATTTGATTTGCCAAGTGTTGTCCTGATTACATCGCATCATAGTTTTCAGATATTCAAAACTTTTTCTTGGTAAAAGATAAAGACATTCTGAGAAGAGATAAATACACAGAATTCCAAAGATTATGAGTACATATCAATCTCAATCTACTGTATGTTATTTTTGCTGCATTCAATCCTAATTTTTAGTTTATGAAAAATGAATTGTAAGTGAAAACAGTTGTATAATGAATTTTGTTATCATTGTAAAGAGTTGGCTTACTAAATAAATCTGCCACAGAAATTTAGCCAAATTATGATTGCTGACAATTAACAAGTTGATGATGTACTTGATGTACTTGGCTTGAAAGAATGGGTGAATAATTGACAAATTAGTCAAGCACTGCTTTATCATCCACAATAAATCAATTCAGAAAATCATTTTGAGGCAGAGATATTCTGCATCTGTACTATTACATATTTAATAAATAAACTGACTACTTCCAAAGAGCCACTTGAAATACAGAATATGCTAAAGGTGCTTTTACACAACATTTGCCCACTTTCATTTCCTTTGATATTTCACTACTCTGAGCTTGCGATTACCTTTACCAAGGATTCTGAACTCTGCTAAAATGGCCTCATAATCCAGATTGCTTTTGGTGGAGTAGATACACTACACAAAATTCTTCGCAGTTGACCTAACAAACCCATCAGAGACAATTCATTTTTTATGTCTTGAGTGTTTGAAGGAAAGTACTCCAGGCTCTGCTGTCAACACCTTAAAGAAAAAATTGAACGATGAGGCGCAAAAAGATGGGTTGGGATCGCAAAGTACATAATTGTTGAACTCCATATTGTTATGGCATTGAAGTAGACCCATCCCATTAGGATATGGAGCTAGTAAATGTGTTTGATACCTTGATTAGGCTCTTTATTTAACCATTATGAGGCTAGTCATAGAGTCCTAGAGTAGGGTAGTGTATACCGTGATCTCAATTCCACTAGAATTTCACCAGAAATCACGAATAGAATATTGAATGATCTCTCACATATATCTTTTGATACACAATGTGAGACTATATTTTACACATTTCATGCCAACTTTCTCGCTGCTAAAAACTGTACTTGAGCTTTAAATCTACCAAGAAGCAGACACACACGTATGTAATAGCCAAAAAGACATCCCCCATACTGGCCCAAAGTCAATTTTCAGACAAAAAATGCATTACTTGTTGTTCTTTTTCTTCAGGGCCTATTCAAGTTTCCTTCCTTTTATCCGGTCAAGTAATCTTAGATTTCAACGAAAGAAGACCTATCGCTTATCAATTTCTTGCTTTTTTAATTTCGAGATTGATGTTGCCTGGACTTGTGAGTGCTTATTACCCTAAATATAGACATAACAGCTGCATTAGTGCTTACTCGTATGTTAACAAAGGAAGTTAAAGCTGAGAACGAAGAAGGCATTAAAGGTTTTAGAAAATGTTTGAAAATTAAATTTGTTATTCTAAATTTGATGTTGCCAAGACTTGTAGGTAATCAATATCCTTATTAAAGACACACAGCATCTTTATGACTCAATAGAACTTCAAATATGCTGTGATAATTTTTTTTTAAAGGTATTAAAGGAGCTATTGTTCATTTAAAAACAAAATGTTGGAAATTCTTTTCAAAAACTGTGGATGGTGACAATTTTGTGGAATTGCAAAGAAAATGAAAATAACTCCTTTTCTAATGAAGCTATTTATGACTTTGAGCATTGTTTGTTCAATGTTACCAAATACATATTTGTTTGAAATTAAAATCACTTTCCTCTTATCAATACTCAGTATTTTATATGATAAGATGTATTGATAAGTAATTCACCTCCACTCTAGAAATTGTCAGAATGTAAAAGTTTATTTTATCCATATCTCATATACGCTTATCAATATTTGTTAGCTCAACAGCATTTAAAAGGCTCTCAGTGAATCACATCAAGCGATTTTGTTATAAACGTAACGTGTAAGACATCCACCAAAATATATTTGTCACATTTCTTTCTTTTTAGTCGGTAAATTCCCACGATTCTGCTAGCTTTCTGAGTGTTGTGATATTAAAGCAAAAAACTGGTTTAAGTCGTTTAAATATCATTAAAAAAAAAATCTACTTTTGATATTTTCTATCGCTTTTCACCTTTTTTGCGAAAATCTTTAGACCTTTAATCAGTGAATACATCAAAAATGCTTTTTTAGTAGTTATCTATATCCAAATGCTAAACATGAAAAACACTTGTATATCCTCCTGAGATATCTCCTTTACCTGTGACACTCATCAGTACTTTTCCTTCTTCCTTTTTCTTTTTGATATGAATATGAATTACATATGCTACATGTATTTACACAAGAGTGATTATCCCAGTAGATCCACCTACACTTTCCCATCTTACTTATCCCGAGGGCAAATATGAAAATCGCAGGTTTCCTCTTTTTTGGGAAGCATAATGTCAATTTTCTTCAGAAGGTTAAGGAGATGGGTAAACTGAGAAAGCATTGGTGTGATGTGTCCCAGATGTGCTGCCATATTTATATGCAATATGATGTTGATTTCAGTTTCAGGAGATAATGATAAGGTCTGTTTTCTTTATTCAAACTCCTGAAATAAATAATTAAAGGATCAATTTTTCAATAAATTGCATATACAAGATATTTCTGTGATGTTATAATGATATTTATAGTCACTAAAACTATATTTTTTTGGAAATTGCACTTCAAGCAAAATATTTGTCTTATGGGATTAATAATTTGAAATCATAGAAATATTTTCAATGAGCAGTGTTTGTGAAAAAAGTCTTTGTAGTACTATTTATAGCGATGGCTTCAGAAGGAATGATATAATATAAATATGAGGCAATAGAACCAAAAATTCAAAAAGTAGTTAAGAGGCCTTTCAACTGGAATTCATATAATAGATCTTTTATGTGCTTTGAATTTATATCCTTGATTAGTGTCTATGGACCGCTAATATCCTGGATTTAAAAGAATTTTGTGTCAATTAGTAAAATCACAATTTTCTCAACTGAAGAAAATGTCATGGAAAAACAAATTGAAAGCATTTTTGTACTCATTCCATTACTGCTTGTGTAGAACTTGAGTTGGTATTATCTATTATGCTATTCAAAACTATGACGTTCATGTTGAATCGGCCGGTGTGGGCGGAAGAACGCTGGCTTAAACGCTCTTCAAAAAGAACTAGGGCTCTTGCGTTCGATATCCAGGCCAGTTTAAAATCAGGTACATGTACATTCATAATACATGCGTAGGAAATCTATCCCCGCGTTTGTGCTAGGCAAAAGACAGGTGTGCGGGAGGCTGCCATGAAAAGATCATTTTGTTTCCACAATATCAAGACGCAATGGCCCTCCACATCGCCTTCATGATGTTCAACACATAAAACCCAGCCGACTTTCTAAAGTCATTACCCGTACTTCTTTCTTGTGCATTTATGTTCTCGTGCTATCATTTTTTTACCTTTTAAATAATGTACACATTCAATCTTAAAGCATTAAAAGGGGAGCGTGGTCTACGATTTCTGTATTCACAGTCTGCATTCATATATTCTTTATTGTGTTGTATCAGGTGAAAAGCCGGACAACAATCAAGAAATCAAAAGAAAATTGATTTTTGATGAAGAAAGTAGAATTAGCAGGTGGCAGGGATTATTGTGTTGTAAGCAGGTGGACTGTATTTGCATTGACTTTATAAAGTGCATTTCACTAGGAAGGAATTAATATTGCAGGGATGTTTTCATTGCTTATAAAAACGGGATTAATGCTTGATTTAATTCAGGTGTTTCAAAGATTATCTTTCTGAAAAGATGTGATTACTTCAAGGACCTTCTATGAATGGTTGGATGAAAATTGCGCTTTTATATGTTAGTCTATTAATTGTGTTAACCCTCCAGTAAAGCATGCTATGCCCCCATCGAGACGAGCAGAAATATATGATTTTTCATACGAAAAGCAAATATCTGTACAATGATTTTTTTTCTTTCTAATTGTCTGAATGTCATTTAATGAAAGTTTATGTTAAAGAAAGATTGTTTTAAAGATAGTTCATATAGCAAAACTGAGGTTTGAGGATAGTTTGCAACCAAAGAATCAGGTCCATTTCCTGTGTGAGTAACATATAATAATAATGATGGTGATGATGATGATGACGACGACGATAATGATGATGATGATGATGATGATGATGAGGATGATGATGAGGATGATGATGATGGTAATGATGATGATGATGATGATGAGGATGATGATGATGAAGACGACGACGATGGTTATGAGAGGAGGAGGAGGAGGAGGAGGAGGAGGAGGAGGAGGAGGAGGAGGAGGAGGAGGAGGAGGAGGAGGAGGAGGAGGAGGAGGAGGAGGAGGAGGAGGAGGAGGAGGAGGAGGAGGAGGAGGAGGAGGAGGAGGAGGAGGAGGAGGAGATGATGATGATGATGATGATGATGATGATGATGATGATGATGATGATGATGATGATGATGATGATGATGATGATGATGATGATGTTGATGTGATGATGATGGTGACGATGGTGATGATGATGATGACGGCGACGGCGACGATGATGGAGGCGACGGCGACGATGATGACAATGATTGATGATGATTAATGATAATAAGTAAATAAAATATAAAGGAAGTAACAAGAAATTAATAAATAAACCACAACAAAAACAACAACAACATTAATAAGTAAAAGTATGAATGTTAAGCTGCCTTTTCTGGATGAACTCCGTTTACACTTCTGTTGTACACAAGTGATATTAAGTAAGGATGAGCTGGTTTCCAATCCACTTAAGAACCAAATCCTTCTCATCTCCATTGACTAAAAAGTTTCATATACATTAGTAAAAGGGTCACCACTCTCTCATATTGAAACACTGTCAGTTCTTGTTCTTCTCATTCTCCTTCTGATAAGATTATGTTTAGTAATACCATCTCATCTTATATGAGGATTATGTAAGTTATTGTTTCAATATTGATCAGAGATTATGCGCATCGTCAAACTAACCTTGTTAGGTGTATAGTGCTGTGTGGTGCATTTTTTCTTTCTTCCCAGTGTATGCTTTTTTATCCTTATTCATTTGCACTTCATCTCTATGAAGTTGCCACTATCTCATCTATTTTTTTTTTTGGTCTCATACAACATAGCTTTCTCCTCAATCTGCCATTCTCATGTTCTATATACAGTATACATTTTTGTATTTTGCATCATTAAAGGTACTATGTCCCTTTTGCAGCCAACCTCAAATGCTGTAGAACTTTGCAGGGAATTATGAATATGTCATGTATGTCCTATCTGTGAAATTTAAATGTCAGCAGTGTCCTCATATTCAAATTATGCAAGGAAACCTGTTTACTTGCTAGACTTCACTGTCAGACACTATTGAGTGACTGACTGGCTTTTTTTCTTCTTTGGTAATAACATACATGAAAAGAGTTGTAAAGGGTACATGAGCATTTGTCTACATCAATAACCCACTTCTTGTGATGGCCAAGATTAAACTGATTGAATCTTTGCGCAGCATAAAACGTATGACCATTCGGTACAATTGTCTGAAAATCAAGACTATTACTTTTGGGCTCTATAGCCCTAAAGTCGATTGACAACTAATAGTCGTTATTTTCCCACTTGAAGACATTTTCAAGCCCCATCATTTTTTGGGAAGTTCTAAATTAGTATTATCTTTCAAATGCAGTTGGAATTTAACTTTTTCATTTTTTTGGCCTGCAATGGGACATAGTACCTTTAAAGGGTATGCTTCATAAATAATGAAGAGGAAGATTGAGAATAGCAGGTCTTTTTTTTCCCTTGTTCCCTTTTCTCTTCCTTATTTTGGGGTGTCCCAGTCCCCATTCACATTATGTTTTTACTATTAATATTTGTTACTTAAATGAAATTAGTAACATACATAACAAGTGCAATCACACTTTATTCTATATATTTGTTATATTTATTTTGTCTGTGTTCTTTCTGTTATTCAACAACATTCAGGTGATCCACTAAACCCTGTAAGTACCTATAGATGCATATCTTTCTCTTTTCCTCTTTTTCTCTCTCTCTCTCTCTCTATTTCTTAGTTTCTATTTCTAAATGCTTTTCTTAAATGTTACTTTGAGCATTACACTGTAAAAGTATTCAACCCTGTTTCAGATTGTAATCTCTCTTCATGACCCCTATTTTCCTTCTGTCTATTCCTCTGTCTTTCCATTTCTCTCTCTCTCTCTCTCTGTCTTTGTCTATCTCTCCCCTCCCTCCCTCCCCATCTCTCTCCCTCTCTCTCTATCTCTCTCTCTATCTCTCTCTCTATCTAACTCTCTTCTGTCCATTTCATGAATATGTGTTTTATTATTCATTTTCAGTTTCA
Organism: Strongylocentrotus droebachiensis; assembly: GCA_035222895.1. Classification (NCBI taxonomy): domain Eukaryota; kingdom Metazoa; phylum Echinodermata; class Echinoidea; order Camarodonta; family Strongylocentrotidae; genus Strongylocentrotus; species Strongylocentrotus droebachiensis. The sequence continues at coordinate 87,338 of JAVYIG010008388.1, forward strand.
TTTTGCTATCCCTAGTAATAAGGTATGTAGGCTTTGAGTGCACCTGAAAATCTCTTGTCTTTGCCTCTTTCTCTCCCCCCCCCCCCCCCCCCCCTCCCTCTCTCTGTCTCCATCTTTATTGATCTGAACCTTTTCTCTACTCCCTCTCCCTTCCTCTATACCTGCCTTTCCCTTCCTCTCTACCTCCGTTTCTTTTCAATGTTCTCACTCCGCTTTTAGCTTGTCATCTTAACGTTAAAAATTCAGTTCCGCAGATAGTACAGCAAGATTGCGCGATCTCCTTCCGGCCGCGGAGAGCCTAAGAAATCTATCCAGAAATACCTGCCGTCTTTATGGTTGTTGCCTAGCCTACCTTTGTCTCTTGTTAAGTAATTGTCTGGGAAGGGCAAAAGGTTCTCTCCAGTGAAAAGCTGATCTCTACTGGCAATTACATTGATATATCCCCATCGTTTAAAATGTCATACCTAGTTAAATTCTTCTTAGGTTGCCCTTTGCTGGCAATATAATCCTCACCTGACACTGGTCATCTAATATCTACCCTTTGAAGGTGCCTTCAGTATTTTCTAAAAAGATTATTTTTGTTAAAAGAATATCAACTTATTGAAGTGCAAGAAATGGCACATCATTGTCTCCATATTAGCTCGAAATGAAAGCTTAGAAATTCCTACAGGTGAATACTTTTAAACATGACATTCAATTCTAGTATCGAGCGTCACTGGTTTTGGGGTCAATAAAATAAATAAAGAATTTAATTTCTTTAAAAAGATGAGAAATTAATCATGTAATAATGATATGGATATATATATATACACACACTCATATGTATATTGCTTTCCTCTTCTGAGATAGAACTGAACTGCAATAAAGTTCATTATTTCATGTTAAATGTCATTTGGTTTGATTTTTGCCTATTTCTGTTAAATCTCTCCATACAGTATTGCTTGGAATAAAGTTGACAGTCTCACACTGTGTCACGCGTGACTGCATGCATTATCCCATAGACCTTGGTGTGACTTGGTGGTAATGTGTCTACTTTATTTCAAGCAATACTGTATATCTCTCTTCTCTCTCTCTCTCTCTCTCCTCTCCTCTTCTCTCTCTCTCTCTCTCTCTTTCTCCTCTCTCTCTCTCTCTCTCTCCCTCCCTCTCTCCCTTCCTCCCCTCTCCCTTCCTCTCTTTATTTGTCAGATCATTCATCCCATTTATTCATGATTATTTTCTCTTCATTGAAAAGAAAAATATATTGAATGTGTATACTCAATAATTTATCTAATTATCTCTTTCTTTCCCCATGTGCTGCCCTGTACCATCTGTTGATGTTCTGTTGTCCTGTTGGATACAATATAGGTAAGTCACTAAATATACTAGACATTTACGTTAGTGGGAAAGGAGGGGGGGGGGGAGCACTAAGGACACTAGAAAATTATGCCAAGATTTTATTGAGGCATTTTTAAAAATAATTCTGTTGAGAAGTGAGAGCCAGAAGGTCAATAATTGACTTACCGTAAATCTCTGTGTATAAGGCGCACCTGTGTATAAGGCGCACCCCTATTTTGGGGGAAGGAAAAAAAAAAAAACTTTTTTGTTTGTTTTGTTGTTGTTTGTTGCCGAAAACCCACGCAGGGAAGGACCTTCATTTCACATCGAGGTGCAGTTGAAGTTGTTAACTTGTCACAAATAATAGTAATAGGCTTCATTGGCTTCAGTGTCCCACACCAGCCTCATCACATCTCCTAGCAGAAGCACTGTGTTCTATGCCAAACATCAATAGTCATGCATGATATGAATAGCATCCTCTAAATTTCTGACAATGGAGTACCTAGGATAGAACCTTGTGGTACACCATTTGTTATAGAAAAAAATTGAGGAATTATTATTATAAACTACATATTGAGATCTATTAGAAAGATTACTTTCAAACCTAGATGACAGACAAATTTGAGTGTTGTTGTAGTTCCGAGTTGTGAGTCAACACACTGATTACTGAGCTGGGAGACATTGCCAGGCATAGCGCCATAAATCTAAACTAAAAAAAAAAAAAAAACTAAAAAAAAAAAAAAAAAAAAAAATTCTGTACCTGTGTATAAGACGCACCCCCGACTTTCACATTTTTTGGGCGGCAAAAAAGTGCGCCTTTATACACGGAGATTTACGGTAGTCAAAGGCGTTGAACTGCTTTGATTCTCCCATTTGTGCACAAAACCACAGAATCATTTTTTTCTGAAAAGTAGGTACCATCAGAAAGGCTTGAGATTATATCATTAAACACAGAGTTAATGCCTTTCTGGCTCTCAGCAATGTAATTTGTACAAGACTGATATCACAATGCAAACAGTTCACATGTTCACAAGTTCACATGTCAAACATGTGGTTTAGTTTACCTTAGAGTGTCACAAAATATGAGATATCAAAATATGCTCATCTGACCGTAATTAAATACCTAAAATCCCTGAGCTTGCAGGGGTTCCCATATTTTTGGGTACATAATGAAGTTTCCCTGGAGAGGGATGTCAAGGAGTACGTGGGGATGTTGAGGAGAATATGTCAGGTTCTCGTG